>WNYD01000070.1:0-177949 GCA_021396205.1 Sporothrix brunneoviolacea
CCTCGTTCGCGCCGCCGCCGTCGCCGTCGGCGTCGGCGGACACGGCGGCGGACCGCCACTGGGGCGTGATGGTGGCCTCGTCGAGGCGGCCGACGTGCTTGTCGGGCGCGAGCTCGGCGCCGATGAGCGAGGGCCCGTGGACCTGGCTGTAGACGCGGGTGGCGTCGCGGCCGGCGAAGCGGTGCAGCACGGCCTCGCCGCCCGGGTGGCGCGCGGCGAACGCGGTCACGTCGTAGACGACGCCGTCGACGACGAGCCAGAGGTCGTCGGGCCGGTTGTGGCGGGCGATCTCGTCGACGGCGACGAGCGGCAGGGGCGGCGGTGCGTCGGGCATGGTGAGGGACGGTGTGGAGGAGGACAGGAGGAGGATACAGAAGGGACGGAGAGGAAACGCAAAACACAACGCTGCGAAGAACGAACAGGAAACGAACGGAGAACAGAAACCTCGATAAAAACAATTCCGTTCGCAGCTGTTTCTCAATGATCCTACGCCTCTCCGCTTTCATCTACGTCGACTCTCCACAAGATGGTCGGCTTCCTCCTCCCACGCGGCCACTCCGCGCAGCTAAACCCCCCCTTCGATCGGTGTTCATTGACCCGGGGATGGCCTCCGATGCGTCGGAGGCAGCGCCTACGCTGCGAGTGCCAGCGAGTGCTCACAAAGCAGACTTAGAGCGCGCTCTGGAGACTCCGCTCAGCCTAGTTAGTGGGCCAATCACCACCATCGAATATACAAGCAGCGACACCGTCTTGCAAGCGGCAGAGAAAATAGTGTAGGCGTGTTGGATGGGAACTGTATATTTTTTGTTTTTTAATTTGCGCCTCTTTGTCGTCTACAATTTACGTTGGGAAGATTGAAAAAAACAAGATCATTGGCTGGTCCCTTTCGATTTTCCCTTCCTGAAGGGTCGTAGGACTGACTCCCCGGTACAGACCTAGGCATCGGACAGACCGACGCGTCGGGCGCTATAACTTACACAGAGATCGAGTAAGATAACTGTCTGCACAGCGGTCAAACCGCCCACGCTAAATGCTAGCCTTGTGGTAATCTAAGCTGCTCCAGGGGGGTCGGTTGTCGTTCCAGCTCCGTTTTTAACAAACCAGTTGAACAGGTTCCCCAGTCTACTCCGTACGTCCCGAGCTCCTGATCTTGAAACCATTCTTGTCGATGAAGAGGCAAAGGGAAAGCAATATTAAATAAAACAATGGTAAAAAGCTTCTCCTGGGGGAAACTGCTTTCATGCATGTGTATTAAGACTGGAATACCTCCGCTTGTCTAAAATGCGCCTTCTTGCGCCAAAACATAAAAAAATAAAATCGTAAAACGAAATGGTATGACAGGTTTTCCGCCGCGTCCCATAGAATTGCTCGATAGATTGCAGATCCTCGGCTACTCTTCTTCATCGTCGTCCTCGTCTTCCCGGCCGTCAGCGCCGTAGTCGCCAGCATACGCCTCTCCCTCCTCGCCGTCGTCCTCGCCGCTGCTGCCAGATCCAGACACCTCTTCGTCCGAGAGCGGATTCTGCCTGCGGTTGAGCTGCAGCCGCTGGGCTAGCGTTAGAGGTTTGCGCTCGTCGTCGTCCTCCTCCTCCTCCTCCTCGTCGCTCTCGTCACTGTCGTCGGCCTCTGCAGTGTGGGACGACACCTCCTCGCTGTCATCCGCGGTTGGTGCCGATGCCTTCGCCGTGGAGGCAGCCTTCGCTTCCCGCCCGCCGTCATCCTCGTCCTCACCGTCGTCGGACGACAGAGCCGCCCGCCGCCGCCGCTTAGCCCGCGGCCGGCCTGCCGGCTCACTAGCAGCCTCGTCCTCTCCGCTGCCTCCTTCGCCATCTTCGTCGTCCGAGTCCGTCACGACGCGCCGCTTCTTGCCGCGCCTTGTGCTAGCTTCAGCTGCCGTCTCCGGCTCTGGCTCCGACTCCGCCTCGGGGCTCGAGAACATGGCTTCCAGCGGCACGTTCTCGTCGTCTTCGTCGGACAGCCGCACGACCGCCAGGTCGTCCTCGTCGCTGTCGTCGCCACCGTCTTCCTCCTCTTCGCCACTGTCAACGTCGCTGTCGAACTCATCGTCATCGTCTAACTCGTCAAACTCGCTAGGAGACTGATCCATGAACTGGGACGGGCGGCTGTCCTGCTCGGGCTTGCCGTCCTCGTCCGTGGGCCACTCGCCGAGCGGGCGGCACATGGCCTGCAGCCTGTAGTAGTCGCCCATGCCCTCTTCCAGCTCGAAGATGATGAGGCGGGAGAAGCGCACGCCCTTCTCGCGGAGCGCGGCGAAGTGGTTGACGACGCACTCGTCCTTGAAGTCCCCGTCGTCTTCGTCTTTCTCTTCGCCCTTCTCACGCGTGCCATCTTCCTCAGTTTCGGCTTTCTTTTGTTCGCTGTCCTTGGTGGACCCGTCCGTCTTCTCGTCTGATGGCCGGCTCGGCCGCCGGCGGCCCTTTGGCGGCGCGTGCCAGCAGTAGAGATATTCGATGGGCTCGCGGCGCAAGCCCAGCTCGCCAGGTTCGGACGCCCGCACATGGTACCTCTGGTAGCTCCGCAGGTGCCCGACCCACCGGTCCGACTGCCGCGCCGCGCCCGGCTCCACCACGTAGAGATTCTCCAGGTTTGGGAACAGGTACTGGAGCGCCGAGGAGAACTCGGCCGTTCGCAGCTCGGCTGGCCGCTGGTGCGAGGCGTCGTCTTGGCCCACGAGCTCAATCATGCTGTGTCCGTACATATTGTCGTAGTAGGCGCCGGGCGCCCGCGATCGGACCTCCATGTCGAGCATGGCCAGGTTGCGCACGTTGGCGTACGGCGGGGGGGTCGGCTTGTTGTCCTCTGCGATCTCGTCGGTCCCGTCCTTCGTCCCCGCCTCCTTGTCAAATTTGACGTCGGCCAGGCCCTGGGGTTGCTCGACCAGGAAATGCACCAGGTCGCTCTGCGCGTTGAACCGCACCACACTCTTGTCATACTGGCTGACGCCGATCGGCAGCGCGTCCGGCAGCGCCTGCAGGCCCATGGCCCGCGTCTCGCGCGCGATGCGCATGAACCGCCGCACCGACTTGGTCTGCTGCGCTAGCGGCAACCCCGGCGTCAGCCGTCCGTTCGTCTGTAGGTAGACCTGGACGACGCGGTGCTTGCGCCGCAGGGCCGGGCAGTGCATCTCCCAGACGCGCAGGCGCAGCTCGGGCGGCAGCTTGGCGAACTGGGGGAACGTCGTGGGGCCCTTGGACTCGAGCTTGCGGAGCTCCAGTATGCGCCGGAGCCGGTCCATGTTGGGATCCACGTAGACGTTACCGCCCGGCGACATCTCGACGTTGTTATCCCACGAGTCGTCGCTGTTGGCGTCGTCGCCGTCAGTTTCTTCCCCCTCCTCGGCGTCGAGGTCTTCAAAGTCGGCATACGGGCCGAGGCCGAACCCTTCCTCGTCGCTGTCGTCTGAGCCATCCGAGTTCGAGTCGCCGTCCGAGTTGCTCTCGCCCGATTCTTCGGCCTCGCGGCTCAGCAGGGCATGGACTTTGCGCCGGAAGGCTCTTTCGCTGTCGTCGCTGGGGAGGTCGCCGTCGCTATCTTCGTCTTCGTTCTCGTCGTCGTCATCATGTTCGTCGTCGTCTTCGTCCTCATCTCCCCCAGCCTGGAAGGCGAAAGTGAGGCCGTGGCTGTCGTCCGTCTCGCCGTCATCGCTGTCGCCAGGACCGTCGTCCGACTCTGGAGCTGGGTCCATGTTGATGACCTCGTCTGGCGCGGGCGCCGTGTTGAAGTCGAACTCGTCCGGCATGATCCGGCGGGGAGGCGGTTCGATCTATTGGTTCTATCGCTTCCAGAAAGACGAGATTAGACGAAAATGCGGGGCTTGGAGAGAGAGGATCGAACGTAGAGGAGAATGTGATGTGTTGTTGAAAGCAAAAACGGTTGGCTTATCGGAATTGGATGAACAGCGGAGCTCTAGCTTGGGAGCGATGTCATTAAAAAAACGCGTGCTTTCCCGTTACCACGCGCTTCTCCCGCTAGCGGCTTACCACTTTAATTCAGACTCGCTTTAATCGCTAGCTAACCGAAGATGCAATTAACGAGAACACATTTCCCGCGTATCCCTCTATCCAGACATCGACCCCTTTCCGTCGACAACATACGATGCGAATGCTCAACAGCATTACAATTAGCAGATGCTGTTTTGCTCTTGACGATGTGCCGGGTAAGATGCATGCGTTGTTAATAAACCGATATATGGCTAATACATGCACACCGGCGGCTTATACACGGGCCCGCTCAACCTCGTAGATTATTGCCCGGTCTCTCGCTTCGGACGGCAAGTCTAATTAACCAGGCAACTCCGCAATCTCGGAAGCATCATGACGGTGAGAAACGTGTATATATTTGCTGTCTGCCGACGTCATGGCGAATCCAGATTTAATTGAGCAGACACAATTAAACTTCACACTCGTCAAGGATTTCAAAACACTCTGGTCTCCAATATCAAACTCCCATCATGGTGTCTTCTTTGTTCATCTTGGCAGCAGCTGCCGGCGCCGCCTCCGCAGCTGTGTCCAACTGCACGCGCGAATTTCTTGCCAATGCCACGGAAGCATATGTCCAGGCCCAGACGCATGGCACGCCCGCCACGTTCGCCGCGCTGTTCGCCGCCAATGCATCCTATGCCGAGAACGACACGCCGCTCGACGTCCGCAAGGGCGTCCTCGCCATCGCCATGAAGATCGACCGCACGCACCGCTACTACGACACCGCCCGGTGCGGCGCCGTCGCCGAGGTCATCGTGGCCTCGCCCAACGCCACCGCCTCCCACACGCCCTACCTGATCCATACGCGCTTCCTTTACGAGCGCGGCCCCGCGGCGGGCGTGACTGTCGTCGAGTCCGTCGTCACCAAGCCCGGCGACTGGGCCTTCAACGCCACGGGCTACCTGCACTACGACGGCATCGAGTCGTGGCCCGAGATTCCCGCCGCGCAGCGCGACGCCCGCGCCCTCGTCCAGGCCGCCGGCGACGCCTACTTTGACCGCTTCGACAACGCCAGCGTCGTGATCCCCATGGCGTCGGCGTGCGCGCGGCTCGAGGGCGGCTCCTACACGGCGCGCGGCAACTTCTCGGCCAACACGTGCCAGGGCTACCCGAGCACGATCCTGGTGACGAACCGGCGCTACATCGTGGACGAGGTGTACGGCGTGGTCGACATCTTTGAGGGGTTTCCGCAGCTGGACCGGTCGGTGCCCAAGGTGGCCGTGCCGGACAGCCACCTGTTCCGGGTCGAGGCCGGCAAGATCCGGTACATCCACACGGTGTCGCACTGCATCAACTACAACTGCGGCCTGAACACGACGACGTTTGGCCGCCGGGATGATCTGGTGTCGACGGCGCACTTCAAGCTCCCGGTTGTCTGAAGAGAAATGGATTTATAAATCGTCGGTAAAATATTGGGACGCAGGAGGGCCATGGGAGGAAGGTGATCGAGATTTTTCTCACCCTACCCAAGACAGCCGGCGTAGCTGGGGCTTTTTCGACTCGAAGTGAAAAACCTCGTCACTGTATTTGCACGCTTTTCTTCTCCTCTCCTAATTTTTAAAAAAAAAAAAAACTAAGCCGCAGCTATCCACTACACATGTAGCTTCCTATTAAGGATTTTCCTCCTTCGCTAGTAAATGGGGTCGGGGTTTATATATGCGTCGTGGCGAGAATTGCGGTTATCTCATAGAACAAAAGACAAGCTAGCTTTGTCTGCTAACCTGATCATAGATACTACTTTCCTGTGTCTGCCAGCCTTTAGCATATCCAAAGCGATGGAGCGGAAAGCCATCTCGTACATGTACGGTTCCATTCTGGACTGGAATGTACTCAAACCCAAGCTCTAGCAGATGAACGTGACCAGCGCCTCGTCCATTCAGTATGCGGCATCCATGGTTGAAGTTGACTTCATAAAATAGGCCGAGGTCTCACACCGTATCTCGCGGGTTCCGGGACAAGAGTGCCGGGCTTGGGAAAGCGACTGAGTCGACCGATCACACCAATTTTCCTGATAAGCTTTATGTTCCAGCTTTGTGGTGTACACGTGTTTGGAGCGCAAACAGCGGGCGGCGGTATCAACCCGAAGGTATCCAAAAAAAAAACGCCTTGGCCGTCGACGTGTTCCTGCGCGCCACAAAAGGCTGTATTCCCATATATTATAGCTGCAACAACTGGCATGGCAACGCGGCCAATATCACGGCCCGCGCCTGTCGCCGGGGGCGGGCTTTGCGGACCCCATGAACCTGGCAACCCGACCAAGCCCGAAAATGCAGCCGCAGCTGCTGTTGTACGGTCTTGGCACAGTGACGGAATAGCCGTGAGCTGCTGATCCGCTACCTGGGTCGTATCGTCAATATTAATAGAAATGCGAATAGCCTCTTGGCAGCTCACGTGTCCCGCCAAATTGGGGCGGGCTCCACAGCCGCCGTCCAATGAACACAAGGCTAGTCTAATTGCCACCGCCCGGAGCGCCTGCCGGGACATGCTCCGGCACCCGCCCACCAACCTCGAGCGGCGGCGTCCACTGGGCGCGCGTCGGGATCTTCGGATGGATAGGACGGCACGCAAAGGGCGGCACAAGCAACACCCGCTGCGACAGTCGGCGAACTCGCCATTTTCCGCAGGTGTGGCCGGTGGATCGTCTCAGGCGTCTTCGTCTTGCCGGGGTCCGCCAAAATGCCTATAAGTGTGCATTGCGGCTGGAATCGCCTGCCCGTACTCTGGATCCCATGATCTTAGACTTGATGCGAACGACGACGAGAAAAATGACAACCGCGGCAGAGTCTAGAAAACGTGTGCGGGAGCGACAGGAGTCGCTGCCGAACAGCCCACTGGGTGGCGACGGCATGCCTGCGGTGAGTTGCGAGCGTCCCCATTGGCACACTGAAACCTAGCCATCTGCCAAACCTCACCCATTCTGCGAGTCCCATGCGCGGTGACTGACTTGGGTGTCTCGTCTGCAGAAGCTGGCACGCCTTACGAATGGCCACGGCCTGGGCCCGGACGAGGCCCTGTGTGCGGAATCTACACACCTGGGCGGCAGCCTCAAGGCTTTGTCGCCCCTATTCTCGACCTCTGTCGCTGCCAAGATATGGTTTATTGCCCAGAAGGCGCTCTCCAAGGTACGTCGGATCGCCCACGGGCAGCATGGAGCAGGCATGATGCTCACCTTGCCGAACAGCCGACGCCGCCCACCCTGTACCCCGAGTACACCAGCCCGGGCGAGACGGAGTACATCTACCGCGAGCTGGAATTTTGGACGTCTGGTTTCTTCCCCGGCAGCCTGTACACTCTCCTGGAGCGGCAGCGGAAATACGGGCACGTATTGCGAGGCCCAGGCTCCGCGACAACGCCCGCTGACGGCATTCCGCACGATCT
Source organism: Sporothrix brunneoviolacea (assembly GCA_021396205.1). NCBI lineage: Eukaryota > Fungi > Ascomycota > Sordariomycetes > Ophiostomatales > Ophiostomataceae > Sporothrix > Sporothrix brunneoviolacea. Next base: position 7,380 of record WNYD01000070.1, read on the forward strand.
GCAGCTGGAGTAAGTGCCTCTCCCTCTTCGCCGCAAATGCTCGCACGCGGGTCTAACCATCCTCATGTAGATTCGCCTGCAAGTGGTGGACCGAGAACCTGCACAAAAATGCGACACTGGAAGGCACGCACGACCTGGGCTTTATGATTGCGCCCTGGGCACGCCGGGCGTGGGAGCTGAACCACGATGTCCGGGCCTACAACACGCTCATCGCGGCGGCCCGCACCCTTGCAGCGCGGTACAGTTCGACCGTCGGCAGCATCCGCTCCTGGGACACATGCGTCACAAAAATATACGAGTTTGACAATCCAGATAAGGACTTTCTCGTCATCATTGTACGTCCCCTTTTGCCCCTTCCCCATCTCTTTTCTCTCCCAGGCCTTATTCTCCCAAGCCTGCGTCAAAGCAGCCGACTCACTGTTTCCCCCCAGGACAACATGATGAATCTCGACATGCTCTTCACGGCCGCCGCATATACCGGCGAGCGTAATTTCTATGACGTCGCCGTCGCCCACGCCAAGACATCGCAGCGCACGCACGTCCGCGCCGACTTCTCCACCACGCACCTCGTCGTCTTCGACCCGGCCACCGGCCGCGACATGAAGCGCCTGACCAACCAGGGCCTCGCCCACACCTCGTGCTGGTCGCGCGGCCAGGCCTGGGCCATTGCCGGCTTTGCCGAGACGTACCGCTGGACCCTGGACCCGTCTTTCCTGGCCACCGCCTGCGGCTGCGCCGACTACTTCTTGCGCCGCCTGCCGGCCAGCGGCGTGCCGCCCTGGGACTTTGACGCGCCGGACGCGCCGGACCGGCCGCGCGACACCAGCGCCGCCCTCATCGCTGCGTACGGCATGCTGCTCCTGGACGAGGGGCTGCGCGCGCGGGGCGAGCCGTCCCGGTACCTGGACGGCGCGCTGCGCCTCGTCGCCGCCGTCGCCCAGCAGCACCTCAACGCGCCGTCCAAGTTCCAGCTGCGCACCGAGACCGTGCGGACGGCGGAGCGCGGGGCGGCGCCGGACGTGGTGGGCGTGGACGTGGAGGAGTGCGCCGGCGCCGGGGAGACGATCGTCAACGGGGCCACGATCAACAACTACACCTACGCGCCGCGGCGCTGGGCGAACCACGGGCTGGTGTACGCGGACTACTACTTCCTCGTTGTCGGCAACAAGCTGCTCGAGCTGGGCATCGGCGGCCTGGCGGTCAAGGCTGGCAGCGCGATTCAAGACAACAAGGCGGCAGCGGAGGAGGAAACCGGAAAGCGGCAAGGCCAGAAGCATGCCAACGGCAAGAGGATCTGAGATGAAATGATGCAAATTTTGTTCATCCCATAGACTATTTACGAGGGAGAGGACATAGATATATACATAGACATAGACAGCCACGCTCATGTCTCGAGCTTTTTGTTATATGAGTGAATAACCCCCCCGTCGCCTCCTTTTTCTTCCCTCTGCTGCTCCCCAAAGATCAAATCGAAATCGTCACTCCCAGATCTTGGTTGTTGCATTACCTCCCAAACTACACCCGGCTAGCCCTACCTGGCATGACTCGAGAACATGCTCACGCGCTGTATCGGCAGGAAAGAGGACTCAAAAAAAGAGTTGAGATCCTCGAATCCGAGCTCGCCTGCCTCGCCAGTCGCGGTCGGGCCTAAGCCCGGCTGGGCCAGAGCACCATCAAAGCGCGCGCCGTTGTTGTGCAACGGCAGCGTATCTACCGGGAAGATGGTCTGCGTCGGTGCCTTGGGCGACGACTGGGCCGTGGGCAGGGCGAAGGCGAGCGGCAGCGGCGGATACGCCAGCCACATGCCATCGCCAGGCGAGCCATCCTGCTCTGTCGGCATGGACGACATACTAGCGTGGTCTGCCTGAAGCGTTGTGCCGTCACCGCCGGCGAAACCCCCAGTAGGCAGGAAACCTGTGTTCTCCGCCACCGAATTATTGCGCGCGAGAATGGTGTCTTGCGTGTGAGGCCGGTCTTCTTCCTTCTCCTCAGGTTGCTGCTGCTGCTGCTGCTGCTGCTGCTGCTGCTGATGCTGCTGATGCTGCGCATCTTCCGAATATGCTGTTTGCCGGATGTCGACAGCCTTGGGCCCGAGACGCCGGGCCTGTAGCAGGCGGGCCGCAAACTTCGATGCAAGGTTCGGCCCATCGCTGCTGCTCGCCAACGGGCCATTCCACCGGCGCGAGATAGCGTAGAGGCTGCGGACGAGCGAGTCGAACTCGGCGCGCAGCGGCGTACTGTAGTAGGCGGCGTGGGCGAGCAGCATGCGGCCGCAGATGAAGAGGCAGAAGGCGAACTGCGGGTTTGTCGGAGTGGCGGTGCCCTGCAGGAAGCGCTCGGCGATGATCGCCACCTCGGTGCCCGCAGCCAGGCACGTCTCGGCGCTGAGGGCCGAGGGCAGGCGCACCGGCGTAGACTGCCACTCGGCGGACAGGTAGGCGATGCCCTGGTGCAGCAAGACGACGGCGGTGTTGTGGGTGATGTGGGCCAGCGTCAGGTTCGGGTCCATGATGCCGTCGGAGTTCAGCGCGCAGGCTTCGCGCCACGGCGCCGGCAGGAAGATCTTCCACTGGATGAGGCGCAGGTCGAGCTGCTTGAAGCGCAGGAGCCACATCTGCACGTCGTGCACGCGGGTCACGTCGACCGCCTGCTGCAGGTAGAAGGAGGTCACCAGGCTCAGGCTTTCGGTGGCCTCGACGCAGTACGCGAAGCCGCCCAGCAGGCCGTCGTCCTCGGTCTCGGGGTGCGCCGAGGCCACCGGGGCCGCCGCCTGGTCGCACACGCCAAAGTACGGCGTAGGCGACCTGAGCGGCTCGCCGCCGTCCCACAGCGCGCCCTCGCACGGCAGCCGCCGCTTTACGTCGGCGCTGGTCAGGGACAGATTCCAGCCGGTGGTCGCGCACGAAAAACGATCCATGAGGAAGACGTTCCAGAACACGCGCCGCCGCTCTTCCACCTGCACCCAGCTGCGGCTCGGCGGGAGGAAGGCCATGCGCTTCATCAGGATGTTGCCTTTTCGCGTCGACGACTGCGGATGGTCTTCGTCCTCGACACTGAGCTGGAGCTGTTCCACCGTGCGCGTCATGCTACCCACAATGGACTGTTGTGATGGACCGGGCATGAGATTAGAACAACGAGGTCAAATTAGACTACAACAGGAGTTGGGGAAGCGCTTACCCACGCGGACGGACCGGAGCCGCTGCCAATCTGGTGAGGGAGTGTCAGCATAGTCGCACCGCGTCCGGCGCTCTCTGGTTTCTTAGCATGCGACCTACAATGTCAAAGGCACAGATGATGAGAGCCTGGAGGCTCTCCACGGAGAACGCCTCCATGCTCTGCAGGATAACCGTTTGGCGGCTCTTCCTGGCCCGCTGGACCCGCGCGTCCGCACTGCCCAGGCGCGGGTCGTCTGAGAACCTGGCACAGAGCGAGACGATGGCGTGCAGGATGGTCGAGACCTGCCGCCTCTGCACCGGATCTGCGAGACTCTTGCGGAACGAGCGCTCATGCAGCATGGGAATCCACGGGTGGAAGGCCTTGAAATAGATATTTACTAGCGCGTCGACCAAGTCGTCCGGCGGCAGACCAGCGTCCCCTGCTTCCTCCCGCTCCGCCGTGGGCGCTTGAGCAGGCGCTGCGACGCGCGGTGCTGCAGTGCCGGGCGCGGCCGCCTCCTCACCATGGTCGATGCGCCGCTTCTTGGAGGACGGCGCGGCGCCAACGTGGCCGGCCACGCTGCCATGTTTGTCGTCGGCGGTGGCCAGGCCCGACAGCAGGGTCTTGAGCTGGGCTGTGTGCTCCTGAAGGGGCCGGTCTGCGTCGCGTGCGCTCCATCCACCAGGCGAGCAGCCCGAGTCGGAGCCGGGCGGATGGGCACCGACAGAGTCCAGGCACCGCCAGACCTGCTGCCAGAGGACGCCCTGTCCGAGGAACAGGTTCTCGAGCGAAGCTGTCCTGCATTAGCTGGTATCCGAGACCGCGTTTGCCCCCTCCGCCCCTTCACAGAAAATGCCTCCGGGCCACTCACCGATCCTCTGAGTCAGGGTCTCAATGGCCCCAGCCCGCATGCCGGGCTTCGCCGTCTTATAGTCGTAGATGCAGTCGAGCTCTACGCACCCGAGACTGCCGTCAGCAACGCGCTGCACACTCCTCGCCGCGGTCGGGACTGCAGAATGACTTACCGTATCGGACACATTGCTGGCACGGCTGCTTGCGGGAGCACTTGGCTTTCTTGCGCCGGCACGACTGGCAGCTGTGCACATGTCAGCCGCGTTCTGGCAATCGCGGCCTCAGACACCGCCGCACTCACGCTGGGCCCTCTTCTCGCGGGGCGTTCTTCTTGCTCCGTGGCTGGGCGCCGTTGTCCTCGCGGTCGTCGAACTCGTCGTCCTCGACGCTCGACTCTTCCGCCTCCGGCACCGGGTCGCGCTGTTCTTTGCCGTTGCTCCCGTCCGTCTGCATTGCGGTGGGCTGCGGCTACGGGTCCTGGTGCAGTGGCTCGTTCTTGGCTGGCTCAGCACATGCAGAGGAAGGACGTTATCTCTGTTCTACATCCTCCGCCTTCCGTTGTCAAACCCCGTGGGGTAGATGTGGGCCGCGCTAGCCTTTTCGGGTCGGCGCCCGGGGCAACTCGCGGGCCGCCTCCGGCTGCACGCCAAACGCCGCAGACCATCGGACGAAGGTGCCCCGGACCCCTGGTCGCCTCATGACCGTGTTGTGGAGAGCGTCAAGTCTACTCCGCATACGAGCAAAGAAGGGGCATAAGAAGGCTGTATGGAAACGTCTTGTATCGCGTGTTCTGTCAACACTTTTCCCCGACTTTCTTGTCTTAGGACTCCGCCCCCACAAGCTTCCCCAGATAGCTGCACAATAACAGCCACCACATCACACAGACAGCAGCAGCAAGCATGGCGACGGAAAAGCACGAAACGACAGCGGTTCGTCCAGACCACGATGAGCTGGCCATCACCCCAGCGGCTGACCTCGAGGTGCCGCTTGAGCATGTCGACCAGGACGAGGAGGTGAGCAGACACGGCCCAGCACGCCTAGCGACGAACAAGAGATGCACAAGGACGATTGGTGTGCTAATGGGTGTCCCCGTCCTATAGACGGCCAAGTATGCGGGCGGGCAGCCCACGTTCATCGACGAGGCTACCAACAAGAAGCTCTTTTGGACGATCAACAAGCGCATCCTCATCTGCATGCTGGCCACCTACTTCTGCCAGTCGCTCGACAAGGGCACCCTCGGTTTCTCATCCGTCATGGGCATCCAGGCGGACGCTCACCTGGTTGGGCAACAGTACAGGTACGCCATCTTCCTCGCATCTGTCGTCCACGGCGCTGCGGAGATGGTTGGAGGACATAACGGTCTTTGGGCCTTTTCCCGTCTGTTCTGTATGTTTTGTAACTAACAGCTCCGCCCCCCCTTGCTAGCTGGCTAGGTACCATCCTCTACATGGGCGTGCTCGTCGGCGAGTACCCGACCAATCTACTTCTGCAGAAGCTGCCGGTGGCCAAGTATCTGGCCTGCAACGTGTTTCTCTGGGGCGCCGTCGTGGCCTGCTCGGCAGCGGCCAAGAACTTTGGTGGTCTCATGGCCGTCCGCTTCCTCCTGGGCATCTTCGAGGCTTCCGTGCAGCCGGCGTTTATCATCATGTAAGCCTACACTACTTGATACAACTCGTGTGATACGGACAGAATGGCTGACAATTCTCAACCACGGTCCAGGACAACCATGTGGTACACCAAGCGAGAACAAGCGATTCTGACCAGCGTGTGGTACTGCATGACCGGCGTGCAGCTCATGGTAAGCAGAAAAGACCTTGCCAGAGCCTTCTCTCCGACCAACTCTGACATGCGGCTGTCTTGCAGGTCGGCGGCATTATTGCCTGGGGCACATCGCACTATACCTACGGCCCCATCTTCCCGTGGCAGCTGCTGTTCCTCGTGCTCGGCTGTGTCACCTGCCTCTGGGCTGTGTTCATCGGCTGGTGGCTGCCCGACAGTCCCATGGCGGCCAAGTGCTTCACCGAGGACGAGAAGCGGCTGATGATCGAGCGCGTGCGCGGCAACGACACCGGCATCCAGAATCGAACCTACAAGCGCTACCAGGCCATTGAGGCTCTCACGGACCCCGTCATCTGGTGCTACGTGATGCTGCAGATCTCGTCGACGCTGATCATCGGCGGCCTGGGCGTTTTCTCCAACCTGATCATCTCCTCGTTCGGCTTCACCTATCTTCAGACGCAGTTGCTGAACATTGCGCAAGGTGGCGTCACGATCATCGTCATGGTGGGTGGCGCATCGCTGGCCACTTGGACGGGACAGACGGCATGGGTCATGCATGTGAGTTTTTTGTTCCGAGCTATTCCCCACAGATATGAACACCAGCTAACATGCGTTTCTAGGCCTGGACAATGTAATGTTCCACTCTCACCCATCGCGCTCCTCTTGCTCCCATTGTGCTCCTCTCCGTCCCCCTAGGCAGCTCATGATACTGACACGCTTGCCATAGTCCCGCCCTCATCGGCACCGCGGTCATCTACTCTATCACGCCCACCGAGAAGACGCGTGTGGGCCTGCTTATCGCCTTCTACTGCACCCAGTTCTACCTGGCCGAGGGCAACCTCGTCTTCAGCCTGATTGCGCGCAACACCGCAGGCCAGACCAAAAAGTCCACCACCCTGACCATGACCTTTGTGGCATGGGCCGCCGGCAACATGGCCGCGCCGCAGATCTTCCGGTCCAACGACGCCCCGCGCTACCGCAAAGGCTTCACCGCCCACTTCTGCCTCTACGTACTCTTCAACATCACACTGGCGCTGCTGCGCGTTCTGCTCGCGCGGCGCAACAAGGCCAAGCGCGCGGCCGTCGTCGAGGCGCAGCCGGGAGCTCGCGAGAGCGGCGAGCCGAGCAAGGAGAGAATTACACACTTACACGCGTTCGAGGACCTGACGGACAAGGAGAACCCCGAGTTCCGCTACGAGCTGTAATTCTGCGTGGCGCTGGGCCTATTGGGCCGACGCAGAACGCGTTTGCGCTTTGTAAAATGCTGTCCTTCGTTCTCTTCTAACATGTGTTTCTTCACTACTTCCTCCACCTCGGCAGCACGGACAGCTTCAATTTGTCCCATGAGTTTTGCACATACCAAAAAAACGAGGCGGAGGCGTACATAAAATAATCTAAAAGTCGTGGACGTGCCATTGAACTGGCATTTCTATTTTTCGTGTATTTGTGCTGCAGGGCATGACCCATTTTCAAGTGCATCCTTGGCGAAGGCGCAGTGCCAGTATGGGATTAAGAATCAAAGAACTACACACTCGTCACGGCTACGAGGATGTTTACCAGTGTGGACAGAAAACTACCCGTGTCGACAAACCGAGCAGCAGCTGCTGGACGACGGTTTGTAGTTCGGCAAATCCCTGGTGATCAATCACAGAAGCCAGGGCACCCGTGACTGGCTGGCAGGCGGACTACAGCGAGGCTTTCGGCTTGCCCAGGCATAGCCACTCCACACCCTCCGGAAAACCAAGACCAATTGCTCGCACAAGCTGCCGCTCCGCGATAAGAAAGCCGGTCGGCTGAAGCTACGGCGTGTCTCTGCATTGGCCCTTATCGCTCGCCACTTTCACAAGACGTACAGAGCCTTGTCCTTGTACGGAGTCTTCACATACATGGTGATGTTTAGCGAAATCTGGCTGATGGCATCCCATCTAGAGGGATTGTGCTGCACCCTCGTCAGGGCATAGCCGGCTTCACTGTATACAAGATAGTGTTTTGGCACTGTAAGAAAAGCAGCCTTGCTCTGCTAGCAACTCCGTCAAAACATACAAATTCGTACTGTGTCGCAATCAGATGAAGCTCCACACACTTCGAGACAGGATGTATGATTATGTCCTGTCCTCGGTTAAGAAGGTCGCATGGCCCCTCGTCGGCCAACTTTGTCGCGGCAAACACGCCCATTTGCACGATACGATAGCACAATGAGCGAAGACCCCCGGCACACGCCTCTGCCAAAGTCTAAGCGGCGCCGATTCCAGATCCAGTCGGGATTTGGCGGCGCACGGCAATGGCGCAGTCGAAAAAGCCGCCCCTGCGATGCCTGCCGCCGCCGGAAGACAGCCTGTGTCATTGACACCGAGCCACCATGTCCGTGCTTTTCCCCGGGCGGAATTCTGTATCGCCGCCTTCCTCCCAAATGGCATCCTGACATTTTGTAGGCGGCTACTGCCGATCAAAGGGCATCGCGTGCCGGGCCACCGCTGTGCCACCATCGACGCCGTTGACGCCGTCACCCGTTCCCGACGAAGAGGAGGAGGAAGTGGACGACGAGGAGGACGACGACGACAATGACGACGGGGGGGAGGGTGACGGCAACAGCGATGTAGCAGGCGTGAGTATCATGTCGGATGCTGCAGCTCCTACCTCTCGCCGGGCTCCGCATGCTCCGCCTGTCATTCCGGCCTCGTCCGTCGAAGCAGTGTCTCCTCAGGATGAATTGCACGTCGTTCACCCGTCCATTTCATGGAACGTGGCCCTTCCTGGGGCGGCGGCTCCGGGTACGAGCAGTCCATCTCCTGCTTCTGCTCCTCTGAATCCCGGGGTTCGGCATGAGCCGGCATCCGACCTGGCCGTGGCATCGGCGCCTGTCTCATTTCAAGAAACGGCGCCGGCAACGACAGCGACGGCGGTTCCGCCAGCGGTAGCAGCTCGCAATACCCACGACACGGCCGTCACCCTCGAGGACAACCCTAACCGGACACCGCATGTCATGGGGCTGGCTGCAGAGCAGGACGCCGAGCTGCTGGTGTCGTTTCGGTCGGCCGTCCGCAACGAGCTGAACCGCGTCGACGCCGACATCATCCAGGTATACGGCGGCGATGTGTGCAACAACCGGCCGCCCGTGCACTTCTCGCTGCTGCAGGACGAGTTCGCGCCCATGGACAACGCGGCCAAGCAGGCGGCATCGGACCACATCGAGTTCGCGGTGCACGGCTTTGCGGACGAGCTCGTGCGGCTGTATTTCGCGCACGTGCATCCCGTCTACCCTCTGCTGTCAAAGACGCGCTTTCTGCGCGCATACACAGAGAACAAGACCAGCCTGCCGGCGTCCCTGCGCGGCGTCGTCTACGGCCTGGCGGCCAACTTTTGGCGGCTGCAGCAGCGGCGGCGGGCCTCGGACTCGTCGAGCGCGCGAGCAGAGCTGTCCACGCCGCCGGCCTTGACGCCGGGTCCTCGAAACGGCCGGCTGCATCTTAACCACCACCGTCTGTTCGAGGACGCGCTGGCCTCGCTGCAGCGCGAGCTGCACGGGCCCGACCTGTGGACGCTCCAGGCCTGCCTGCTGCTGCTGCACGAGAACTCGGCCGAGAACGCCACGATGGAGACGCCTCGCGTCTGGACGCTGACGGCGCAGGCAGTGGCCTGCGCGCAGATGAACGGCCTGCACCGCGACCCGGGCCTCTGGAATCTGCCGCCCTGGGAGAAGCGCCTGCGGCGCAGGCTCTGGTGGGCGACGGTGGCCGTCGACACCTGGTCGGCACTCTGCCACGGCAACCCGCCGCACGTGTACGACGCGTCCTTCACGACGACGGCTCTGACCATGGACGACGTGACGCCAGACGAGGAGGAGGCGGATCTGTCGGTCGCCCTGCGCGGGTTTCTGCGCGGCGGCGGCGCGGACGGGGATCGCGCTGCAGGAAACAGCACGGCAGCAAGTAGCAGCATTGCGGCCTGTGCCCGGTTTACCGCGACGGTGTCGCTCAGCTGCATCATGCACGACCTGCTGGTGTCTTCGTTGTACGTTTTTTTTGTTGTTGTTTTTTTTGCTCAGCGTGTGCGTTGCTGACCACTTGCAGCTTGGACACTGCCTATTCCGAGTCGATGAAGGACCCCGTGGCGCGGGAGACGATGCTCCTTGGTTTCCGACTGCGCCTTCGAAATTGGTCGTCTCTCCTCCCCCGCTGCATAGACATGGACTACAGCCAGGCACCGGGCGGACGTATCGAGAATAATGGTGCGTGTGGTCAAGGATTAAGATATAAGAGTGAACGCACTCGCTGACTGTCCAGCACCGGTGCACCTTGCATTTTACACTGCGGTGGCGTTGACATACCGCGCCCTGATGAGCCCAGTGACCAAGGCAGCCAAGCAGGATGCCGGCTCCCGGCTCCGTCGCTACTTCTCGGCCGCCGTGGGCGAGTTCTCCCCCTTTATCTACTTTATGCGCGGCATCTCGGCCGAGAACCTGCACGCGTTCTGGGGCGTTCGTAAGTACCTCATGCCCGTGCTATCTCCTTGTCTCTCTTGCTATTTGTTGACGGTCGCCATATGTTGTTGGCCTTCTGACTCCCCTCTCCCCAGATGCCCGGTCTCAGCTGATCGTCTGCGGCAACTTTCTCATCTACCTCTTTCTGCTGGCGCCCACCGCGGCCGAGATACAGGAGACGTTCCAGATCCTGAGCCGCTTTCACGACTCGCTGCAGCGGCTGAGTGCCATGGCCGACAGCACTGCCATCGATCTTTTGCGACCTGTGGCCCTCCGCATCGATACGTTTTTCACGCAGTCGGCACAGACAATGCACGGCCACACTGCGAGACTTGGTTGACAACGACTCGTTTGCTCCGGCTCTCTCACGTACTTGCGTACATCTGCCACATTGCACACATCTATCCTGCTTTATGTTGATGGCAAGAAAGGGCACATGTTCCAATTTGATAATCCACAAACTAGCGATAGCAAAAACGCGTAACGATTCATAACGACGCATTTCATTCCAACGTGCAAATGATACAATGGCTCCATCCAAGTCCCTCTCCCCCTAGTACGTCGCATTGAGCCGCCGCCGAACGTACTCGCCGCTGTTGATGGGCTCGTACTTCTTGGGCCTGTCGGGCCCCGAGCACCCAGGCAGGCAGTCGATGACCTTCTCGCGGTCGGCGGTCACAAAGTAGGGAATCGAGCGGCGCGCCTTGGTCAGCCGGCCGCCGTCGGCGCCCTGCACGGCGTCCTCGGCCAGCGGCGGCGCGCGCACGCGGTGCAGCGTCGACTTGAGCTGGTCGTTGCTCCAGCGCTGCAGGAAGTCGCCGATGTTGACGACGATGGTGCCCGGGATGTAGGGGGCCGGGTGGAAGAGGCCCGGGGTGCGGACGTCCTCGACCTCGAGCCCGCCGACGGCGTCCTGGAAGAGCAGCGTCATGGTGCCGAAGTCGGTGTGGCTGGCGATGCGCTCGAGCGCGCCGCCGCGCAGCAGGGCGTCCTCGACGGGCGGGTAGTGGAGCAGGCGGATCTGGTTGTCGCGGTTCTTGTGGTAGGCGAGGAAGTAGTCGGCGTCGCCGAGGCCCATGCCCACGGCGATGGCGCGCAGCAGCTGCAGCTCCAGCTCGTAGCCGACGTCGAAGAAGCGCGCGAAGAAGGCGCGGAAGCCCGGCAGGTCCTCCTCGGGGAACCAGATGTTGGGGACCAGGCTGTCGTCCTCGCGGCCGATCTCGAACGACTCCTTGAAGTCGGGCACCTTCCGGAGCTGGCTGATGCTGGCCTGGTCAAACACCATCTGCACGACCTTCTCGCGGCCGATGCCCGAGTAGCCGCGGTGCCACCAGCCCTCGGGCGGGTGCTTGGCCTTTTCCTTGACCTCGACGGGCAGGTCAAAGAACTTGGCGTTCCACGCAAAGGCTTCGTCGACGACCTCCTGGGGAATGCCGTGGCTGGCCACGTAGGCAAAGCCGACGTCGCGGAACGCCTCGTAGACGGCCTTGCCGACGGCCGCCTGCTCCTCGGGGCTGCCGTGGCGGAAGGGCGCCAGGTCGATGACCGGAATGGGCCCGTCGAGCTCCTGCGTCTTTGTGTCTACCGCCATGGTGTTGATTTCGAGTTGCGTTAAGCGTGCAAGGATGCCACCGACAGCCTCGCAGCAAACTCTGGTTAACCGCTCCTATTATATAGACGCGTTGCCGTGGTTTGAACAGGTCATTCTCATCCCGTCTCGCCGTCTTCTCCGTCTGTCGGGAATATGTGCCACGAGGGGGTTTCGATGACCGAATTGGTGGCACAGGGTGATAACGATACGGGGGTGTTATCTATGGCTAGCAAAAGGGTGCCGACGAGACGACGTAGGGGGTAAGCTGGGCTGGCGGGGTTCGCCGAACGTTGCCTGTGATAGCTACCATTTTTGCCGATCGCGATCGGTCAACCACAGTTGCTGGTGGATATGTACGAGTACGCAGTATGTCCGCTAATTAACCGAGTTGGGTGGCGTTCCCGATTACCCCATGCTCTATCCGTAGCATACGACAACGGAGGCCCGGGGACTGCATAGAAGAGTCTTGGGGTATGATAGCAGAGACTAGCCGAAGGCAGGATCTAAGGATGCTACGTCAAGCACTACATGACAGTAGTGCTATGATTCTAAGGATACGCGACAGCTTATACACCGCATCGATACAGCCCGTAGTAGCACCTTCTACACAGCTGGTATATTTTCTGAGGCGTACGAGATCTATTGTACTATCTTCTTAATCTAGACTCGAGTGGCAGACGAAACAGCAGAAACAAAATTAACATGTGTCGTTAGCCCAAACCCCACGACCATCGATCAAGTTAGGCAGACTATCACGTCAAGCGGCATTTGTAGCTGCTCTCAGGCATCAATTGCTCCGTCTTTGTCATCAATACTGGTGGGCACGGCTTCGACATCCTCGGCGGGCAGCTGGCCGTTGAGCACGTCTTCGTCGAGGATAAAGGGGGTGTCGACACCCAAGCCGGGCACGGGAAAGAAGTAGCAGAGGCCGCTGTACGCGACCAGGCTGATGACCACGCCGACAATAAAGGTAAGATTGTACAGGCGGATCCAGCTTGTCCACTTGGGTGCCGTGTAGGCATCGACGGTGGCGACCAAGCCGGCTGCTTTGTTAGCACAACTTCGTACGCGGGCTTCTTGACATCGAAGGGAACATACGCAACAGTGGCCACATGCCGCACAGAAAGGCGACAAAGGCACGCCAGTTGAAGCCGGAGCGGAACCAGTAGTGGGACGACGCGTCGCCAATGTACAGCTCGTTGAGCCGCAGCTTGCGCCGCCGCACAATGTGGTAGTCGGCCAGCATCACGCCCCTGTGTGGTTGGACACTTAGAAAATGGGACCCTTCTTCGTGATACCCAAAGAAGCGGTTTGGAACTTACGTAGCAGGCGCCATGAATGCGCCAAAGCCGCTCAGGACGGAGAGGAACTTGGTGGCCGTGCTAATGAGCTGCCAGGGCCTGGAGATGGATAGTGAGCATACGGACATCAAGTATCGCTACGGCATGCGCGGCAAGCAGACGAATTGAGACGTACTGTGTTGCAATGCCGATGCAAGCCATGATGTAGCTGCCTCGGCGGATGTTGATGTACTTGGGCCACAGGCCGGACATATCCATGCCGGCCGAGACCGAGTTGAGGACGACAGAGATCTGGTTTCGTCAGCGGACAACATCATGGATGGGGATGCAGACGTATCGAGGGGAAGACGGACTGAAAACTGGGATGCTACACAGCCGAGACTGGCAAAGAAGACACCTGCACGGGCACCTGGGCTGTCCCCGTAGTGCTCCTGAATGGCGGCCAGCAGGTAGATGGGGTTCCAGATCAGGTCGCCACCGAGCACGTCGTTGGCAGCGCTGGTCACGATGATACCGATGGTGGCCGTGATGGCAATGGTGATCGGTGCGGCCACCAGCTGCGACAGCGTCGGTGCATAGCGGCGCTTGGCGTAGCGCGTCCAGTCCGACTGGCCCAGCGTTCCCGCGCCCCAGGCGCCAAGGATCGCGGTGATGCCGAACATGAAGCTCCAGCCGACGTTGGTCGCTGTGCCGGGCTTGTGGAACATCGAGCCCGGGCCGCCGGCCTGAGAGACACCCCTGTTGACCGATTGTCAGCAACTGGCTCCCTCCTCGTTGCAGAACAGTGGAAGGCAAAACAGCCTACTCACCACGCGAGGCATCCAAAGCAGGTGCCGACAAAGAGCAGGAAGCAGACGACAAAGGGAATCTGCAGGCGCTCAGGCTTGATCAGGACGCCGGGGATGAAGGCGCACATCCAGATGACCAGGCCGATGAAGTCGTTGGTCGCGAGGTGGGAGCTGGCGGAGAAATAATTCTTCATGTGTTCGAGGCCGGGGATGATGGCGCCGAACATGACGCGCGTGGCCTGGCCGCCCCAGTAGGCCTGCATGCCGAACCACATGCAGGAAACGAAGACGCGGAGCACGACGGGAACTACCGGGGGTGGATACAGTTAGCAGGGCGAGGCGCACCCACAGCGGAGATGGCGCGAGACAATAGCCAGAGGGGAGCTCTTACAGTAGGACCCGCGCATGCCCCAGGAGGCGCGGCTCGAGACAGTGAAGCCGATATGGTGCACCTCGCCCAGCCAGCCGCAGGCGACAGCCAGCAGGCCTGTGAGGACACCGCCGATGATCTGGGTTGAGGGGGATTGACGTATCAGAGACGGATTCTACCACGCACAGAGGAGACAAGCTGCACACATACCACGACGCCAATAGCTTGCTGTGGGCTAAGTCCAAAGGCCAGCAGGGTGCTTCCGGTGGACCAGGCCGAGATGCAGGAGCCAGACACCGTCCAGTAGCCAAAGTAGGACCAGACATCGTAGGTGCGCCGCTCGGGGGGCATGGGAATCAAGTCGCGGTTGCACCAAGTAGTGTTTTCAAAGTAGGCATCCTCCTCCTTGGGCCTGCATGGAAATGTCAGTATTGGCGATCTGTTTAAGATTGTGCGCGCGAGAGGGGAGGACATACACCTCCAACTTCTTCTTCAGCATCGCCCAGTCAAAAGTTTTCCGGGCCGTGGCCATGCTGTGCGCGCAGTTCGGACACAATAAATTTAGAAATCGCTCAGACAGCGTTTGCGATGGCAGTGTTGGCGAGAACCAACCCTCGGCGGCGGTCAACACGTTGGCCTGTTGTCGTCTTTTTATGCTGCTGCGGTCTCCCTCCTCGTCCTCGCAATGGATGGCCTTATCTCTTGCGTTGCCGGCCCTCCGCCTTGTGTTGTTCCTCTTGCAGAAGCATCGCGCACATCACTGCGTCCGCACCCAGGTCTCGTTATCGCTCGGGGTGGACACGGGGTTGGTGGTCTCGCCGATCGTTTTCCTTCGTTGTTGGCCGATCAGCAACAGGCCCCTGGCTATCTCCACTGTGAAATGGATTATCGGGGAGTCTATACGCCGGAGTCTGTACGCCGACACGACGAGCGGGCAAGTCTAGTCGTTTTCTTTTATTTTTATTCCCTTTTACCATTTTTTTTGTCGCAAGCAACTTATAAGATAAGACCACGGCAGAAGACCGAGGACAGAAATGACAGGACGCATTCCTGTGTGCAGCAAACGGCGTTCCCCTGCCTCGGTTCTTCATCGTTGCTCTCTCGGGATTCTCCTCTCCGGTTCTTCACTGCTCCCGCCACACCATGGCTGCCACAATGTTCTACCTCAACAACGGGCAAGCCATTCCCGCCGTTGGCCTGGGGACCTGGCAGACGGGCGCCGAGGAGGTCAAAGCGGCCGTCGAGTTCGCGCTTCGGCAAGGCTACCGCCACATCGACACCGCCCTCAACTACGGCAACGAGAAGGCCGTCGGTGAGGGCCTGCGTGCTTCGGGCGTGCCCCGTGAGGATATCTGGGTGACCACGAAGCTCGACAACACGTGGCACCACCGCGTCGAGGAAGGCTTTGAGTCGTCGATCTCCGCGCTTGGCCTCGACTACCTTGACCTGTACCTGGTGCACTTTCCCTGCGCCACAGACCCGAGCGACACCACCAAGACGGTGGAGGGCTGGGATATTGTCCAGACGTGGTGGGTGACGGGACCAGAAGCATACTCAGCATTTTGAGAGCATGGTTGGACCATGGGGCAGAGCTGACCAAGCAAGGGAACACATGCAGAAGCTGCTCGAGACCGGCCGCGTCCGGAGCATTGGCGTGTCCAACTTTCAGATCGAGCACCTGGAGAAGCTACTGGCAGCGCCCTCCTGTGTCGTTGTGCCTGCCGTCAACCAAATAGAGGTAGGTTTTCGTCCGCGATCTTCCTTGTTGTGGGATTGCTATTGTCCACCTTACTGACATCTGCAACAGCTGCACCCGAGCAACCCTTCGTACGTCCCCTGGCTCCCGGCCGCAATGCGCTCTCTTCCGTCCAGCTGACCAACTCAGCCCGAAATTGCTCGCCTACTGCAAATCAAAGGGCATTCACTGCACAGCGTACTCCTGCCTGGGCGGCACCGTCGGCTCGCCGATCAACACCTCAGGCGCCCTATTTGACGAGCCGGCCATCCTCAAAGTCGCCGAGGCGACGGGCAAGACGCCGCAGCAGGTCGTGTACGTGCCCTCGCATCTTCTGACCTGACGCATAACAAATGTTGACTTGGTCATTTGGCAGTCTGAAATGGGGCATGCAGCGTGGCACCAGTGTGGTCCCCAAGAGCGTCACACCCGCCCGCATCGCCGCCAACTTTGACCTCGAGGGCTGGGAGCTCACACCCGAGCAGGCGGCGGCGTGCGACACGGTAACCACGCGCTACAAAGTGGTGCAGGACGGCTGGATGCCGATCCGTGTCTTTTCGGGAAGTGATGAGTAGGAGGCCCGATGTCTAAAATGTTAATTTTTTCTTTCTAAAAGAAACATATAATATAAAATAGGCGAGAAAACAAATAGATCAAAATAAAGAGCTTAATGTTCTAATAATCTAATGTCTAGTTTTATCCACCTGTATTGGCAATCCCTCCACAAGTGTGCCTTTAATCACGAATCAGATACCATCATGCACTGCTATCGAACTCATCGATAACACTGCGCGGCTTGACATACGTGCCTTGGGGCGTGAACTCGAGATGGGCAAAGTCCGGGCCGAATGCTTTCGGACCGCCGAGTGCCACACCCCGTGCTGTGCCGGTCCAGCGGTCGCTGGCGGTGATGCCGAGCACGACAACCAGCAAGCCGTAGCGGTACTCGGGAGTGCCGATAGCCTCGCCGTTCTGGGCGTCGATGACCGCGATGAGGTCCGGCACCAGCGCCAGAACGTCCTCCTGCCGTGCTCGTGCCACTCGGTAGTCTGCCTCGTCCTTACCAGCCGCCTCGTCAGCAGTGTCGGTGCCAGTGGTCGCCGCCATGCGCAGCACCGCAATGTTCTCGTTCTTGAAAGGAATCTTGACCCGGCCCACATACGGCGACGGCGTCGTCGTCTGCGCGGCTCCGGTAACATCGGCGACATCGGCGATATCGGCGCCTTCGATGATGCACTCGCCGTACACGTGGCCAAGGCGCAGCATGCGCTTGACACCGACAATCTTGCCCTTCCAGATGACGCGCGCCGCGGCCGGGCCGCCGCACGCGTCGATGATGGTCTCGGCCACGTGGTCGACGCGGCGGTCCTGGCGCGCGCGGTCGACGGCGCGGCCGATGCGCCACGCCTGCGACAGCGTGTGCTCGACGGCCCAGCGCCGGGCCTCGGCGCCTGTCACTGGCGCCTGCGCGCAGCCCGTGTGCGAGCCCATCTCGCTGAGCGCGGCGCGCAGGGTGCGCTCCGACTGCTCGTCGGAGACGGCGTGCTGCATGGCGGCCACGTTGCCGCTGCCGTCGCAGATGACGACGGGCGACCACACGGGCCGGCGCTCGTCGAAGACGACGGGTGTCGTCTGCCACAGCGTCGGGTATGCGCGCCCCATCCAGTCGGCGTCGACCACCGGCAGGTCCAGAGCGGTGCTCGCGCCCAGCAGCATGCCCTGGAGGCCGTTGCCGCCGCCGATCTCGAGCGCGATCATGTGCGTCGGCGGCGGGCGCCCGCCGCCGCTCTCCAGCGCGAGCAGGCGCGCCAGCTCGCGCTGCGCCTCGAGCATCTCGTCCCCCGGCAGCTTCTCGATGCCCACGGTGGGCGAGCCCATGCCGCCGCCCGTCCCGACCTGCGCATCTTCGGCGAGGTCGTCGATGCTGACGACGCGCACGACGGCGCCCCGCCGCAGCTGCTCGCGCAGATGGACCATGTGCGGGTACGGCGAGCCGCCGCCGCCCGTGCCCAGGATGTAGCAGCCAGACGCAATCCAGCGCAGGTCTGTCTCGCTAATGTACCACTGCCGGTTCAGCACTCTCGGGCGGTAGGTGGCAATGTCCACGGCGGCCGCGTCTGGCATTTCGCCGTTCCGCTCACCCGGCTGCACCGCCGCCTTTTTCTCGTACTCGTCCATGCCTCCCTGGGCGCCCTCTTCTTCGTCTGCTTCTTGGTCTGCCTTGCTGTCCAATAGAGTACTCGCCTCAATAGTGTCAAGATCGACTCGCTCGTAGTCAAAGTCGCCGGCGGCACGCACAATAAACCGCGCTTTGTTGGCAATGTACTGAGAGAGAGAATTAGCATGCAGGCGTGCTCGATCTGAGCCGGGAGCTTACTTGCCTGGAGCGGCAGCGTCTCCATTTCCACAATCTGTACTGTGTCTCGGGCCGCGCCGGCTTCGATGGCGCGCGCCGTCGCCTCTGCCGAGAGCTCCTTGAGCAGTGCCACCGCCGATATGCCCTCGGTGGACCGCACCGTATCGACCACGGCGCTCACACGGGCCATCGCCGCGCCGATGGCATTGGCCACCGATGCCCAGCGCGGCTTGAGCACTACGCTGGCGCCGCGCAGCTCCTCCGGGGCAATGACCGCACCGCCGCCGACCAGCAGCACCGGCACGTCCTCGGGTGACGTCTTCATCGTGTCCACGACGCGCTCTAGCCGCTGCCGGATGATTGCCTGCACGGCGGCGAGCTCCGCGGGTGCCAGCAAACCCTGAACCCGCTCTGGGCTGCCAATGTCGGCATGGCCGACTGGATCGGCAAGCACCGCACAGTCGGTGAGAGTCGTCGTCGCGCCGCTGAAGACGACGGCCTCCTCGGTCAGCTTGTAGCCTGTGCTATCTGGCCCTACCGTCAAGCCACCCGGCGCCGACGGCGACCGCCGCACAATGGAGCCGCCGCCCAAGCCGATGCTCTTGATGTCCGGGCACGGGAAGTTCATGCGCACGCCCGCCAGGTCGCTGTACGCCGCCTGCTGCCGCGGAAAGCCGCTCTCCAGCAGCAGCCCGACGTCCGTAGTGGTGCCGCCAATGTCGACAACCATAATGGGCCCGTCCGGCAGCGGCTGCTGCTGCTGCTCGCTGCCGTGGCCGCCACGCACGAGGAACGCGGCACCGCGCATGCTGTTGGTCGGGCCGCTGGAGAATGTGCGGATGGGCAGCCGCAGGGCCATGGCGCCCGGCAGGATGGTGCCGTCGTTCTGCGTCACGAAGACGGGACAGCGCAGGCCGAGCTGGCGCACGGGCGCGTGGAAGGCCCGGATGGTCTTGCGCGCAAACCGCAGGATGGCCGCGTTGAGGACGGCCGCGTTCTCGCGCTCGACGAAGCCCAGCTTGGCCACGTCGCGCGACAGCACCACGTCGCTGCCGGCGGGCAGCGCCTCCCGCGCCACGGCCGCCGCGCGCTCCTCCTGCGCGGCGTCGAGCGGGCTGAAGACGCCGCTCACGACCACGCTGCGGATGCCCTTGGCGCGGACCGCCGCGCACTCGGCGCGGATCGCCGCCTCGTCCAGGTCGGCGATGCGCCGCCCGTCCACCTCGAGCCCGCCCGGCAGCAGCGCGTAGTGGCCCAGCACCAGCGCGCGCAGGTCGTCCGGCCAGTCGACGCCGGGCGGCGCGTGCTTGGAGAAGGGCCCGCACAGCCGCAGCACGGCGACGCGCGACAGCCGGCGGGCGTCGCGCTCCACCACCGCGTTGACAAAGTGCGTCGTGCCAATGGTCACGCTGGCCACGTCATCGGGCGCCACGTGCGCGGCCGCGAACATGGCGCGGATGGCGTCGCCGATGCCGTGGCTGGGGTTCGTCGTCGTCGGTGCTTTGTGCCACGCGATGATGCCCTTGGTCGGCTCGTCTGCCCGCGCCGGGTCCAGCAGCACGCCGTCCGTGTTGGTGCCGCCGACGTCGACGCCGATGCGCAGGCGCTTCCTCTGGGCGCCGTCCGTCACAGTCATGGTGGCCGTGTTGTTTGTCGTACGCGTGTTGCAGTCGGTCGGAAAAAGGTCTCTGCAGTTTCTGGTACCGTGTTCCCCTGCTCCCCTGGCTGGAGGCCCGCTGCTTTATCAGTATTTTGCCTTATTCTGCCCCTCGTTCACGATCGCGCGTGCTTTTGATTATGTCGTGCGCGAAGCTCGGGGGTCTTTTCGCCGATAATAGCTCTCTAAAAATTGGCCGATCGCTGGCCGATCAGCACTTTGCCTATCATTACTTGGCCGAATGCTTATACGGTGGCTGACCACGTTAGGTGGAGCGTATCCTATGTATAGATGACGAGCTCCCTCTTCCTGATACACTACCGCCCTTATCTCTCTCGGCCGAGCCGTCAATTCACTCCCTCCTTCGCTCTTCTGTTTGCGTACCCTTTCTCTGCTTATGAGCCTCAGCAGTACCTCAGCTCCTCACTTTACAGCGAGTTATCAGCTTCTTAGACTTTGTCTCGCTTTTTCTTTCTCCCATGTATTTTTTGAACTTCGACAACCTGAACTAGCAACGCCTTGCTGATTTTGTGATAATGTGCCGCCTTATCTGAAAGTCCTCATCTCTTCCCTTGTTGACAGGCTTTTTCGGGCACACATATGTTAGATACCGGGTAGAATGAGCTTATATTCGCGGCTGCACACATAGTAGCTGGTGTATAGACGTAGAGTGAGGCAGGTATTTTTGTTTAGTTGGGGTTTTAAATCAAATCGACTGTGCGACGTACAACAGGCTTCTGTCTGAAGTCACAACGCCAGCCTTGATTTGAAACGCCGGCGGAGAAGAGACTGTAGGCGATTAATTGGAACAATGCCTTGGAGTTCGTCGAAGCACGGAGAAGTCTTGACAAATCGCTACTTAGGCTCGGCTTTGTCTTTGCCAAGCCATTTGAGTACTGCTACACGGTTTAGGCGATCTCATAATGAAAATCATTAGGAACTACGGAGTAAGGTAACAGTAATTTCCATCTCTTTGAAAGCCCTTCAATGTTTGTTGTCATGCTTTTAAGATCTGGTGTCGTCGGCGTGCTTCAAGCTCCCGGCTATCTAAAGAGAAATAAATATGAAAATCGTTGGTGAAAAATAGTGACGCAGGTGATGAGGATTCTGTGCAATTTAAAAATTAAAAATGCAAATTAGAAATATTGAGAGAGAGAAAACGAAACTTTGCCTCTAGCAGTATTAATGGCTTTCTCTTGATAGTAGGTTTTTGTTTTGTTTCGTATTAAGCCACTACTTCACCTAAAGCGTCCGGGATATTATGAACCCGTCGGTTCCAAACACTCTGAATCTCAAGCCAAATACTCTCTTTCAATACAGAGTCGCGCGCTCCAAAGTGGCCTTCGACGTCTCTGAGTCTGTCTTTTGGGGAATTTTGAAAAGGCTCGTTCAGAGAACGCAGCGCCTGCAACATCTTCTGGAACACAGGAGTGTCGGGTAAGAGACTTAACTGGATCCATTCTGAGACGTCAACACGATGGTCGTCGTCGATGCCTAAGGCTATCTCAATAATGCTTTGGTACCTCTTGTCTTTGCCCTTCACTTCAATGCTGCTATACAGGCCAAGGGTATTGCAGCGGTCCAGTTGTAGGCTGTGGCCTAGGATCGTCAGCCACAACTCGGCCAGAGATGAGTACACGAGCATTGCGAGGAATCCTAGCTGCAGATACCCGTTCATGTTGACCATGCAGGCGAGCGATGCAATGGCGGCAGCTGTACCGGTGAGCATCCAGGTCCAGTGGAGGAACCGGTGCCATCCCGAATTGATGAAGAACCATCCCGCGCGCGCCCACCGCTCGAGGGTGTCCTGGCGGCCCTTGAACACGATGAGACCGCCAGATAGCCGTTTATATATGGCGTAAACTGTATTTTGATCAGGCCGGATAGAAGACGACTGGGTGGCGATCGGCGGGTAGTAAGACACGGCAGTAGAGGAGAGCCAGTGAAACCAATACGTCCCGAAGAGGACGACAGCCCACATATCACCCAGCAAACAGCTAAAGGCTAGGCCACAAGTGACCAGCAAGCCCATGACGATCTCGGTGGCGATAATCACCGCCTTTAGGATCCGGTGCTTGACGCTAGAGAGCCCCTTTAGCTCCTCGGGGGTGCCGGCGGCGATGCCGGCCAGACGCACGATATTCACGACCTTCATATCGTTGGCGGGAATGGTGGAAGGCCGGAAATTTAGTGGGTCCGTGATCATGGAGTCGCTGGCGAAGACGGGCAAAATGGTGAACAAGTTGAGGGAGCCGCCGATGGTTGACAGGACGGGCAGCTTGTTGATGCTGGCCATGAATAGGTCGACGGCAGGATGGACGGAGTTGTAGTTACGCATGAAGTGGTTGACCAGCATCGTGATAGGCACCAGCACGGCGCCGAGCTGCATCATGTGTGGCCAGCGGAAGATGTGCCGGTCGGGCTGCGCGTAGAGCCTCGACGCACTGTTCGACGCGCGCGGGTTGGAGAGGATGGCGAGGATTGAGAGCGGGTCGAACGAGACGATGTTGTCCCCTTTGATTACGGGCGTCGAGATTTTGTAGCCCCATGGCAGGCTGGCTTGTACGAGCGGCAAAAATCCGGCTGAGGCAACGAGGAGGCTGAGCAGTCCGTTGGTGGCACGGAAGCTGGAAGCCATTGTAAATAAAGATATTCGGATTCGGACAAGATCTAGGTCGTTGATAACCCAGGCTCATCGATGGTCCTTTGTAAAGTATGGTGGAAAGGGCACGCCGAATGGTCAGGCAGAATCACATAGAAATATCAGGTATTACATTGAGATTCAGAGGGTAATAACAGACAAGAGACCGATTCTTGCCTTCTCATTTTCGAAGCGGACGACCCCTCCTTAATGTGACAGGAGAGGGCGTGAGGCTCTTCAGCCTCAAGCCAGGATCTAGTGGGTCCTTTCTATGCAATTACGTTACATTGACATTCTTGGCGTGGGTGAATGTGAACGCTTGAATTGTCAACACAGATTGCTGGCGAATTCATACTTAACGAGGCGCCGCTTCATTCTTATATCTTGTTCTTTGGTTGTGTTTGAGGGAGACGCAGAGTATCGAATTATTTCCAACATGCCATTTATTATTTCTGGGAAGGAAGGTCGTATTCACACAAAAGATCTTCCTTCAGGGCCATCGCATTATGGTTTTGTCGATAGCCCGCAGGAAGGACCTCTACTTTGTGCTCCAAAGGTCTGTGGGTTGAGCCTGGCATGCCCTACTCGTATGGGTTTCCTGGCTTTTCAAAGTGACGTGGATTTTGTTATCGGTGCGCCAGCATTTTTCTTACACTTTTCCCACATCTCGGAAAACATGTGCAGAATGATAATTTGAAAATGAGAAAATAGGGGTTTTCAATGTTTATTGAAAAAGCCCAATGTGACATCTAGGCTGACCCGGAAATAGCCAGTCCAATAGAGAGCCAGCTGGACAGGGACTTGTATAAATTATAACGTCTTCAGGCAAGGCCCCGAATTGTCTACATTTAATGCTGAATCCTTGGCAGCGCGTCTTGGTTATCACTTTCCAGTTCTTACAGAACATAAACTCCCCTAGACTAAGCACCTAGCAGGGTCTCTTCATATCGCTAAAGGTTCTTTGTAACAAACATACATACAATACATGAGCTGGAAATTACAGACTGGGTTTTTTCTGCTTCTTGTTTTCTAGGTACGTAGATTAAGTCTCGTTACATGCGCGTATTTTCTTAGCAAGAAAGTAACTTGACCCAGAAACAAAAACCTGCGAATTTGCAACAAAATACTTTTCATTATTCATGCTAAATAAATTTTGAAACAAAATTCAACGAAAAGTGAAATCAACCACGGAATTCTTGTTGACAATGAAACCTAAAATAAAAAGAAGATATATTACAAGGTGTGTCGAGTGGGCCATCCCCACAGAGAGACTGTCTGGCAACTAGATTCGTAATATATTGCCATCATGTCTCTCACTTTAGCTCGGATACACGGGCTGGCCGGGCGAATAGATCCGCATCTGGTTGTGTGACTTCGTCCTTCTCAGCATTCTGGACTTTCTTCCAAAAGATTTCTCCGCTCTTAGGGTCGTTGGCGAACAGATGATCGATGACCATCTTCTTGGGCGTCTCACCCATCCATTGGAACAGGGAGAAGTCGCGGAACTCGTCTGCGCGGAAGACCTCCAGCATCTCGATCGGCTCATCACCAATGTTCTCGACGAAGTGGCCCATGTTGCGCGGCACGATGCCCACGTCCCCGGGGACGTAGTCAAAGGTGCGGGCGCTGCCCTCGGACGCAAAGATGGTGATGCGCGCCCGGCCGCGGATGAAGAAGTTCCACTCGTCCGCGTTGGGGTGCCAGTGCATCTCGCGGATCGCGCCGGGTTCGATGGTGACGTGGGCGGCGGCCACCGTCTTGGAGATGGGGAAGTTCTTGGAGTCGGCGATGCGGACCTCGCCCCCGCTCGTCTTCTTGGGCTCCTGGTCCAGGAAGCGGTGGGTGAAGTTGTGCTTGGACTTCTTCACGCCCTTCCCTGTGGGCTTCTCCTCGTCGATGGAGCCGGGCTGAGTGCCTTGGAAGATGTACTTCTCTCCGTCGGGAATGTGGGCAAATATCTCGGGCGCGAGGTTGAAGTTCTTGGAGATGACCGACTTGGGCGTATGTGCTGCCACTCAGTTAATAATTGCGACCCGACAATTCAAGGTGCTTTGGTCGAATCTTACCCAGCCAGTCTGTCAGAATGAAAGTCGACTCCTCCGAGAAATTTCCGTCGTCGAAGATCAGGAGGAACTCGGTGCCGTTGTCGCTGAGACCCTGGAGCGAGTGAGGCACCCCGCTGGGGAAGTACCAGAGATCGCCCTTCTTGAGGTCGTCGATGAAGTTGCCCCCCTCATAGTCGATGGCAGTGACACGCACCTCTCCATCCAGGACGTAGGCCCATTCGGCTTCTTTGTGCCAGTGCAGCTCTCGAATGACTCCGTGATCAAGCCGCATGTTGACGCTGGCTAACTCGACGCTAGCTCCGAGCTCGCGGACAGTTGTCTGCCGGGTCCATCCGCCTTCCTATACCGAATTTGTCAGACCAAGAAGCGCACGCGCTCTCGTGTGGCATGGCCCACCTCTATGCGGACATGGGAGTCTGCGAAGCTCCAGCGCAAATTCTGCAAATTCCCATGGTCGGTGCTCGGCGGGCGCACTAGATCCGGGCTCTGGCGTGAGCGTTCTCGATTCCACGGCCCCAGAACCGAGGCACCTAGTCCATTACGGTAGGGTAGGGGGTCTAGACCGTCGCCGATGGCGTCGACGGCCTTGTCGAGCGGGTCCCTGTAGCCCGGTCTATAGGGATTCTCTGCATCTCGGTATTTGGCGGGAAGCGGCTTGCCATCCAGAAGCCGTTGGCGAGGACTGTCTTGAACAGGCACAGCCAGGCCAAGCTCGCCTAGGGTTGCGCCCAGCAGGAGGAGGTGGTTCCTGAGATGCATTGTCGGTGTCAATGGCAATAGAAAATCGAGAAATCTGTTCAAAATATGCTACGGAGCACTACACGGTGGACATTCTCTAGAGGTGAGCTGTGCTTAGAATTTATATCACAAATCAATCAAACCACACGGCCAAATTCCAATGACCAGCAAAACCACCTAATGTTGTGCTATACGAGCGTGTTCCGGGTGACGTACCTGAACCCCACGAGCACGTTTTCGACCCCTTACTCATATTCGCCACCGGCATGCTCTAACCGTTTCGCGATCATACCCTGTTGGCGCCGTTTCCCCGCGTATTGGGTAAAAAGGCACGCTGCATACGAACTGTGTCTTGAGCTTATGCTGCCCGAGTTTTTTCCAGATTGGGCGATATTCCCTAATTGGGTGAAGCCGAACACCGAGGGCAGGCCGAACTTGGCCCCTCCGCGCCCCGAGAAAAAGCGCTGCCATTCTGCCTGCAGTAAGAAACGAGATGTATTTCTAGGTACCAGCCTCCGATATGACGCAAAACTTCTCACGAGGGCAGCCGGCTTGGATGGCCTCGTATTTGAGCGATTTCTGTGCTTACCGGTCTGCCCGGTGCAAAGGTGCTTGGTGCCGAAAATGACATGACGTCATGGGAGCGCGGTTTCACTCTCTCTCTATTAACCCTTTGATCCTAATAAGAAGGGTCAAGAACCAGTCTCTGTTCTGGCTACTATTGCGCTTTGCCTCTTACCGCCGTACTGCTTGGTTCATATTATCCTTCTCCTGGTCACCTCTATCAACTGGTTATTATTGGTGTCTCTCACATATGCACGGTAGCATAGCTCTACGAAAGCTGGCACTTCAGCATTTTGAACTCTTTGGTGCCAGCCATGGCTTCAATAATACAGTATGGCACGGTGAATTCCACAGCCAACGGGGACAGATACATTCCCCAGAGGAACGACGATGAAGCTCAGCCTCTACTCGGGGAGCGAGCGTCAAGGCCACGATGGCGACAGAGTCTGATGGTTGACGTTAATCGCAATCGGGCAGATGTGGTGCTCCTTCTATGCTACATCATCACCGGCTTGCTAGACAGTGCATCTATATCGACTTGGGGGTCATTCGTGTCCATGCAGACTGGTGAGGAGCTTCGACATATGCTGGAACGTATATACGCGGCCCAGGATAAGCTAACGAGGCGACTCTCTCTCTGTGTAGGAAATACCGTATACATCGGACTCGGCTTAGCTGCACCAAATGAGTCCAAACGCTGGATCAAATCCAGTATCTCGCTCGGCTCGTTTTGCGTGGGTTCCTTTTGTTTCAGCCGCTTCCACCGCTTCTTCTCGCCCAGCCGTCGCTGGGTACTCTGCGCGTCATTTCTGCTGCAGATGGTCTTCATTCTCGCAGCCGCAGCAATCCTGACAATTGCACCCAAGTCTCCGAAAGAGCTTGCCTGGACTGTCCTCGTGCCTATCGCCCTGGTCGCCTTTCAGAGCTGCGGCCAAGCTGTTACGAGCCGGGCTCTGAAATACAACGCCTTGTCAAGCGTTGTGCTAACAAGTATATATTGCGATCTTTTCTCCGACGCGGAGCTATTTGCTGTTCGCAATGCAGAAAGGAACCGCCGCGTGAGCGCGCCGGTCTTGCTGCTCTTTGGCGCTGTCGTGGGCGGTCTACTGTCACACAGTGCAATCGGTACAGCAGGTGTCTTGTGGATTGCTGCTGCCCTTAAATTGATGGTGGTGCTCTGCTGGTTTCTATGGCCCGCCGCGGACAATTAGTTCGGGGAGCTTTTGTCTCCGATAGCTCTGTCGTCCTTGCCATTATCATGTAACAATTTCACAAGGCCTCAAGTCTTTCTATTTACGACGCCAACGTTGCTCCTCGAGCTCCTTTTTCAAAACACCCATACTACCAAAAGTTAGCCGATCCTTGTGGTAAATGATGTACAAGAGGCGGACCGCAGGATACGGATAACGGCCTCTTAGTTGCCTACTTGATTTGACACCTTCTTTTGACATTAGTTCTATACGCATATAGATATAGCCTACCTTAATTGGCCTACCAATAAATATGCCGTTTAAATAAGGCCCTTGTTGTCATCATCAACGTCGACAGCCCTGTTTACAACTAGACTTTCTAGGCATCCTATTGTAAGTGTTACTGACTGCAGCTATTTTTGTTATCCAACCTTGTAGAGAGCATGCATCTTACTGGAACAACGCTTGATCGTGCCTGGAGGCTACCATCCAAACGCCTTGTCCATCAGGTCTACGCTAGTCACCATATACCTCCTACGGCGCTCACTCATATTCAATTCAGTTAGCTTGCTCTCAAAGTTGGTTAGAGCCAGGGCCGAGGAATTACCGCCGGCAAAGGAGGTACAGTAGAGGTCTATTAGTGAATACAGCTGCATTTTTAAACCAAACACGCACTTTTCAACAGCACTGTATAATATGTGTAAAACTCGTACAGCTTTAAAAAAAAAAATTGTGGCTTCTATTAAACACGTCATAATTAAATATATATTTCAAGATTTATATTTATTGCTTTTCGTAAAATGGTTAATCAAAAGTTAAGGCGATGTAAAGCGTCTGGTACAAATTCACAAAATTAGTTCATATGCTACAAATAAAACGTTTCAACCTCAAATAATTTCACGAAAATATAATATAATATAATAATAATACCGTCAATCAAGGGCTATTATTCTACTTTTATTTAGAATTTTTATAGAGTTTTTGCGGTTATATCCAAATTGCTAGATTGTTGCGAAAAATGTGCATTTTGATGTAAAATAGAAGGGTGCATTCAGACTAATGGGCTACAGTGTAGGAAGAGGCGGCAGCCGCGAGAGGAAAGAGGTGGATCGAACCAACACTTCGGGCTATGGGTCAAGCCGTATCAAGCGCACACAAGGCATATCTCACCAGTCCGTCAAGTGAGGCTTGAAATCCGCCGGGAACTAAGACTGGTGATCTCAACCCAGGGCGGGGAAAGGGAAACAGAAATCTCGCCGTTGTAACCCATAAGTTCAATCGCACATACTGTGATGGGCTGCAACTGGTAGAGACTGACATTCCGTCAGAAGCACCGAGAGTTGAATTTGTGTTGTTTTGGTAAGCATGCCGATTTCTCAGTGTTTATGCCTTTGTCTTGGTTTTCTTGCAACGGCTGGTCGCAACCCAACGAATACGGCTTGCCGTGGATAGCTGGTTCCACTTTGTTCTGTCTTGAATATTACAGCAAGTACTGGTGCTCCAGATGCTGCATATCAACCATTCATACATGCAGTCATAAGATACCGATATTTGGCTAAGGATATTCAACATACCCTGGTTTAACTAGCCAAACGAAAGAAGTATAAACTGCATGTAGCAAGTGACTAAATGTCTCGTTATGCGTCGTGAATAAAATTATAACGAAAGCAACCAAAATAAGAGCTACAGGAGAGAAAAGCAGAATCTGAAATAACGAAGGAGATTGCGATGAAGACACCCAAAAGCACACAATGCTCAGACATGAGAGAGGGATAAAACCAGAGAATGCGAGGAACAGGGAAGGGGGAACTCGAAACTATCCATCCAGGACACGGAACCAACAGACCATCTTGTCGCCGACCTCGACAACACAGAATTTGTCAGGCTGCATATCGGAAGCGAACTGCGCCGGCGGCCACATTCAATGCATGCATCGTCCGCCCGTCAGATTTTCTGCCGCTGCAGCGAGAAAAACAACGAAAATGAAATAAAATAAGCCCTTTTTTGTAAAGGGAGTTGAGCAAGAAAATGGAGCTCGTCTTTCGTAACGAGGACCCTCTTGTGGGGGCGGTTTCTAAGGCAGCCAGTCAGAGCCAATGCAGCCCGAGTGGAGCTGCCTTTCCAGCTGTGGACGTGCATGCGAGGACGAAGCCATGTTGCCGGATTGAGACGAAGGGCGGCAGGAGAGCGGGGAGTTGCAGAAGAAAAGTAATTGAAAGGGAGAAGCAGGGCCTACCGAGAAACCATGTCTGAGCACGAGTGAAATGAGAAACAAGTTAAAAAAAGATACAGAATAGGGGGGGCTGAAAAAGCACGGGATAGTAATCATCGAGTCTGAGAGGACAAAAATACGAAGTTGTCCACTTGGAGCGGGACTGGACTCTGTGAGGGAGAGCCATTTGCGAAGCTATGGATTCTGCAAGAGATGCCTCCGGTTTTCTTTTTGCTGAAAACAAATTTGCAGCACTCCGAATAACATTGAAGCTCCTTACCCCCATTTTGGAGTCTTCAGCGGACTTGGCGGTCGTGCCAGAAAAGGGAACGCATTGGGCAGGAAGCTCTGCGCGCTCTAGCCGAATTGGGCAAGTCTCCTGCAAAGCTGCTCACATTACGACATTCGAACAGCCGGTTCGCTGCTTCCTCGACTTGGCTGTTTTGCGGGGAACGCTAAGGGACGAGTTGCACTTGCCAAAAAGGTACCTCGTTCTTCTAGGAATTACCGCAAAGAGTACTCCGTACAGGAATAATACATCGTGCTCGCAGGAGGTATGTATTGAGCGGTATTGCACAAAACGAACAGGAAACGGAAAGAAGACGCGCTCTCGACCAGGGTCTCCCTGCGGAGCCCACTCCGTTCTCCGCGCTCGCTCGAAAAAGCTCCCCGCGCCAGCTGAACCATGTCAGCCCGCCACAAGCGGCGGTAGCGCCCGAAGTGTGTGTTGCACCTTCCATATGTCAAGCCGTTTCTGTTTTTCATCAGAGCGTTAGAAGGAGCGAGGAAGGGCCCAGCCGCACCTTCCCTGTCCCTCGTCCTCGTCCTCATCCCCGTTGCTGCCTTACCCTTCTTTCTGTCTTCCTATCACGGCCCTTTTGAAATTGCACAATTCCGCTCCCCTTTTCTATCCTTCTGCGTTCTCGGTATCCTCGTTGCATTGCAACGCGTCTTTTCAGCTCGCTCGCTGCAACCCCCTTCCGCCTTGTCCTACCCGTCCCCTCTCGTGTCTCATTCAATACGGAGTATACGCTGCACGCTCCACCCGCTCCAGCTGGCCCCCGACAGCCAATCCATGCCGTTTTGGTCCAGCTCGCGCGGCAGCAGACTCGACGCCGGAATGACAACAGGTGGAGGCAGAGAGAAGAAAATAATACTCCGAGACAGAGCTCGAGCTGCGCCGCGTCTCAACGTCTAAACCGGTCGGGAGCGTCGGGGACCCACAACGTCAGAGCGCCCCATAGCCTGCGCCGCGTTCTCGTGCCTCTCCCTGCCCCCCCCATGCTCGTGGACTATTGAACGGCTGCCCGAGTGCAGGGCAGCAGAAGAGGAGAGGCTATCGACAGCGCCACTGCAGATCATAAGCTGGGGGCCAGGACCCACCGCAGAGGGGAGAGGCGGGCAGGAGCACTTGCTCCTGAAGCTCTGTGTAGTTCACGGAGTGCGCTGAGAAACAGACAAACGCTTGTCTCACACCCCCTCCCCCCCTTGCCTTGTGTCTCCAGCCATCCACAACCAATAATGCGCCTTGCTGGTGCAATGTGGATGTTGGGAGCTTGCTGCCGCAACTGTTCTAGCACGGCGCAGCCTGGTCCTGACCAGGGCCGTATTGGATATCAATAAAGGGCCCGTCATCTGGCCGGCCATGTCGTGTGGTCTTCGTCGTCCACACATGGTTGTACTTGTTGGAGCTAGAAAAAATCAGACTTCCTACTGTTGAGGAATTTGCGTGCGCAGAAAATCCCTATCATGAGCTCTGAGTCTGTAAGTTGGCCTCGAACTCTGCTGCATGGGGGCAATTGTATTTGACTCAGCGGACGGCATCTCCTAATTTCTGTCCTATTGGCAATTGATTTGACTATTTACGGCCATGTGGCGAGCAAGCCATTTTATAGCCAATTTCCACACTGGGACCGATGCAACAAGCACACTTTGCTGCCCGCTATGGGTACGAAACGCTGCTCGTACTGCGGAAAACTGCAGGTGAAGACCGTTTGATGACCCGGATTAGTTTAGTGGATGTTCTCTGCAGCTCGCTGCAGCAGCTTTTCAGCCATACTAGGTCCTGCGGATCACATCCAAAAGCATGCATCCCATGCCTCATCGACCTTGGCCTGGACGGGGCTCGCTCGACGAATAGCCGCCAGCAATGGCATCATGGATCAGCATTGCAGCTGTGGAGCTCGCTGGAGCTCACGAAACTACTTGCGCTTTAGCTTCCTTTCTCAACGGCCGCAGGGAGTCCTGGTGGCTTCGCGAGTAGGGCTGAGGCGGCGGTCTAGTTCGCCACCGCGAAGGAGAGACACGGAGATTGTCCAACGAAACGACTGGGTAATATGTCTCTCCTTCAAGGGGGGTCTGGCCAAGAGGGAGGTTGCCTCCTTGTGACCTGTGCGTTCTGCCGACGTTTCCCGCAGAGCTCGTTGCCCCAGTAGCAGATACAAAGCTGTACTCGTATACGAGGCTCTTGACACGGAAAGGAGCGGCGTCTCTGCAAGTACCTGCAAGAGGAGAGGTACGTTCGACAGGGGAGGGGATAGCTTGCATTTTCTCACGAGGCTAACGCAGACGCTCCGTGTCTGTCTTGCTCCTTGCTGCCCCGTTTGTCTCTCTTGTCTTGGAGTCCACCCTAGCACCACCGATTTGGAAAAACGGATTTATACCCCTTCATGTAGTACGTCTTGCACCTCGTCGCTTTCATCTCGGCTGTTTTTGGATTTATTCTGCATACTGTCTCTTTGCGTTCTTCCCACATCGCATGAGATAAAGCACAGCTCGGCCCCCACTGCCATCTCAGATTCATTGCCTTGACTTTCTTCCCCTTTTCTCTTCTCTTTTTCCTTTCCCTCTTCTCTCTTTATCTTCCTCTCCGACAGGACGCGTCGTTTCCCTCTTTCGAAGAGTCCAAAGAGTATGTTGCCGTTAAGCAAGACCCTCTCTAGTATGTCGTCGTTGCTATCACGTCTTATGCACATTCCAATTTGTGACTTATCCTTGCATTGAGCTAAGAGGGCTAACTCAAACCTAGAAATCAGGAACAAGAGACGATCAACGGCTTCAACTTCCTCGGCTGACACTGTTGCTGCATCTCACCAAGAGGCGTCTACCAGTCCCAAGGCATCTCCCTCCAAGTCTGTCAGATCCGCGGTGTCCACAGCCTTGGCCTCCACCGTTCCGGTAGCCCCCGTCTTCGCAACGGCTTCTAAGCTTGCTGCTGTCACTGTTGAAGCTGCCCCAGAGCCTCCTCGTGACGCTTCTGCTGCCTTAGTTCTTCAAGACTCGCCTCTGCTTGGTTCTGTGGGATCAGCTACACCCACCCAGCCGAGACCCTCGTCTATTGTTCTTGACCTAGAAGACGACACGACTCCCAAGAGCGTATCACCCGCACCCCTTGATACAGTACAGTCCAAATCAGACTTACCAGTGACCATGGCAACTGTCCCTGTCGGCATTCAAAAAAACCTGCCGCCGGCAGCCCTCAAAGGCCCCCAGGCTGTCGTCACCAAGGTGGCTGACAGCACTCCGAGGGTGACTGTCAGCGAATTTGCATTCCAGGAGAAATCATCCGAGGAAAAGGCACTCAACTACGAAGAAGGTGTCTCGTACACGACGATAGGAACGGAGCAGTCCTCTGGCACACTCACTCGCACAACCACAAATGGCAGCCTGCATCCAGAGTCGCGCGTGGCCGAGGTTGTCCAGTTTGTCAAAGGCCTCTTCTCCAAGCTTGGCGACTACGAGGTTGGCATGCTCCGCGAGGCCGACCTCGATTCATACTTGCAGTACATTGCCGACGAGCGCCTCATCCATATGCCGCGCAAGGGTAGCGACTGGGATCGTGTGCTACGCACGGCGCAGTTCTTTGGCCTCCAGATCTGGCGCTTCGGCGACAAGGTCGGCAAATTTGCGCCCGAGAGTCGCCAAGCGGCAGCCACGGCGCTGGCCAGTTGCCAGCTGTTGCTCGAGGTATGCTCATCTCTTGTTTGTCTCTTTCATTGTGTGCTAGATTGTTTTACTCTGACACACCTAGATCGGTCACCGCCAAGCTGGAGCTCTCTTGCCGGCTTTCATGACGCTTTACGAACTCGGCCTGCTAGTCTCGCAGATCACCCAGATTCCAGGCATCTTTGATTCAACCAAGGAAGTGAAAGTCGACATCAGCCGCCTCTACAGCGAGCTCGTGGGCCTGGCGGGCAGCATTTCGGTGCACTACCGGAATCACATCTTCAATCTCGGGCCCCAGCACCAGTTGGTCACCCTCAACCTCAACGATCTCTTCGGAGGCGACATTGATGCTATTTGGGCCAGCAAGACGGCTTTGTATGATCGCATCTGGCGCCAAAACTTGGGCAAGCGGCACTTCGCCGTGAGCTTGTCGGACCTACGCCACCGCCTCAATCCGGAGTCGGAGGCTTTCCGCCATGCTCTGTATGCTGAGCTGGCAGAGGATCTGGAGCGCGCCGAAGACACGTGCGAGTGGGTCAAGAGCGACCTGGTCGAGTTCCTGCAGTCCAACGAGAAGATTCTTACTGTTACGGGCGCACCGGGCTCCGGCAAGACGGTTCTGGCCGACTGGATTGAGGAGCGCCTGCAGCGTCCTCTCCATAACACTACCTATAGCGTTCTTCTCTACACATTCCGTAAGATATGGCCCACACCGCTCCCAACTTCAGATCAGCCATACATATACTAACGTTTTAGCCTCGGATGACCACGAGGACGCAACCGTGATCGCTTTCCTCAAGGGTCTGCTGTTCCAGCTGCTGGAGCGCAGCGTCGGCAATGTGCAGCTCTATGAGAACCTCGTTGCGGCCTTTGTCAACGAAGACATCCGTATCCGCACCAGCGGCCCCGGCCATAAACATTCTCACGAGTTTGAGCAAGCCTTGTGGAAGGCACTGCAGATTGGCCTAAACACGTTCAAGAAGAGCGAGGAGCCCATTGTTCTTCTCATTGATGGATTCGAGGAGGCTGCTGGCGGCGCGCCGTCTGCCATTGCTGCCTTCTTTAAGACTCTACAGGACTACGTTTTTGGCGTCAAGAATGTGCGCACTATCACCTTCTCTCGCTATGAGCACAAGTTGGGCAGTGGTATCCGGCACATCACCATCTCCGAGCAGGACATCGGCCACGATATCAAGACTTTCCTGCGACAGACGCTGTCCCGGTCGCCGCTGTTCATCGAGCTACCGCCTGCTCAGCGCGAGAAGATCATCGACGACCTGGCACACAAGTCCAAGGGCTCATTCCTTTGGGCGCGCCTCGCGGGCAACTTCTTGCTCAAATACCACGGGTTTGCTGTCGCACAGAACCATCACGGCTACCACCACCACAAGGCGGAGCACCACACGGCTGCCGGCCTGGTCACGGCTGCCGGGTCTGTCAGTTCCGACGTTGGCGACGTTCTCTTGGCTCTGGAGTCTAAGCTGGACCTCAAGGGTGACCACCATTTGCGCAACCTGCTGTCATTCCTGCTCGTCTCGGACGCACCGCTTGAGACCGACGACCTGGCAGAGATCCTAGCCGTGGACGTGGCTGCGCACACCATCAACAAACCCGTCAACATTGGTAAGCTGGTCGCCCGGACTGTACCCGACCTGGTCCTGGTCCGCGACGGCCGCGTGCGCTTCAAGAGCAACATCATTCGCAGCCACCTGTACAAGCAGCTCGGCAAGTCTCTGCCAGCGGTGAAGGAAGCCCACCACCAACTGGTGCTGCGTCTGCTTCTCTACACCAAGCTGTCGGTGCATTCGAGCCTGTTCAATGATCCCACAATTGACGAACTGGATGAGGCGGCCGCACGCCGGCTGTTTAAGAACCACCGCCTCCTCTCCTTCGTCATGTCCCACTGGCTCTACCACTTCCGTGCTTCGTCGCAGTACCTTCACGGCAGTGGAAACAACGACCTTGCGTTGTCCAAGGACTTCAAGGCTGTCTTCCCGGGTTCTGCTGTCTTTGCACTGCTGGAGCGCTACGCCTGGGTGGGTAACGGCGATCTGGTTGCACGCCTCACGCTAACGCTGCGCATCCGCGAGGCCGTCTTCACCGAGAAGCATGTCAGCGTGCTACAGAGCTTGATCGTTCTAGGCCACGTCCATTTGCAACTTTCTCAGGCCGTTGACGGCTCGCGCTACTTCTACCGCGCCGCCATCCTAGGCCAGGTCGTTCTGTCCCGCTTCAGCGCGCTAGTTGTGGCCTGCACCGACATCTTCCTGCAGACGACGGACGTTATCGTGTTCACCAAGCGCACGGAAATTGTCACGTACCGGGAGACACTGATCCGTTTCAAGATCGAGGTCTCCAAGGAGCGCTTTGGTGCCCATAGCGAGGTCGTTATCGAGTGGTACAAGAAGCTGTCTGCGCTGTACGTGGCCATCAAGGAGGAGCATCTTGCCGTTCTGGTCTACCGCGTGATCTACGAAATTATCATTGTCCGAGACGGCAAAGACTCCGCCGAGGTCTCCAACTTCAAGAAGTTCTTTGGTGGCCTCGATGTTACCCTCAAAGATGGCGACGAAAAGCAGGTCAAAGGCTATGGCCAGCTTTTGCTCGAGACGGCCGAGGACCTCGAGGTCACGGATGTGCTTCTGTACATTGCCATTATGCTGCGCGTCGCCACATCGTATGAAAATGACGGCAAGTGGCACTGGGCTGAGCGTATCTACATCAGCCTTTGGCGCAAGGTGTCCATCCTGTCACGCACCGTCGTCACTGTTGACGTACACACAGCCAAGCTGAAGGTGGCCCTGGCCTACATTGCCTATTTGCGGTCCGTCAAGCGCGTCGATGAGGCGTCCAACATTTTAATGGTGCTCTGGACCGAGTACGAGCACTACAATTTTGAGACGGAGGAGCTCGTCCTCTATCTGCGCGAGATCGGCGTACTGTTCCGCGCATTTGGCCTTATCGACGTCGCTGGCCATATCTTTGGCAAGGTCTGGGGCTGGTTCAAGAGCAAGGGCAAGGCCAATGACACGGAGGCTGGCCGCACTATCGTACTAATCACTGAAGTGGTCAAGGAGATCACTGAGACAACCACCACAAAGAAGACGACGGTCAGGGCGACTACGGAGACCACCGAAGTCATTGTCCGCGACGTCTTCGTGACGCACTACGAGCGCTGCCGCAAGAGCGGCGTGGACAAGACATTCTTTGCGGCCGCCCTGGCGCACATAGACCTTCTTGTGTCTCTGCAGAACTGGGCCGAGGCCGAGGTGACCATCCGGAGGTCGCTCGAGATCAGCTGGAAGGCTATCTTGACGGCTGAGCTCAAGATTAAACTCACGGAGCACTTCTCCAAGGAGGTCATTGTTCTTGCGAAGCGCCTCGCCATCTGCCACAAGCAACAGCACCAGTTCGACAAGGCCGAGCAAATCTACCTGCGCATCTACTATGCGGCGCTGGGTTCGCTGTCGTTTGAGAATGAGCTGTTCCTAGAGGCGCTGGCGGGCCTCATCGGCTTCTACGAGGAGTACCACCGCCACGAGAAGATAATCGAGATCTATGTCGAGCTTGTCGAGACGTACCGCAAGAAGTCCGGCGCAGCTCACCGCCTGACCATCCAGGCCCTCTACACCCTGGCAGCGCAGTACGAGATCCTCGGCCGCAAGGAAGCTTACGCCTCCTACATTGAGATTGTGACTGTCCTCAACAAGGGCCTCAAGTACTGCCACCACGATGCATTCAAGGCCGCCGTTATCCTCGTGACGTACTACCACAATGAAAAGCGATGGGCCGAGCTGCAAGCACTGGGCGCCGTGCTGTGGGAGACGTTCCTGCTCTACCACAGTGATACCCGCTACAGTTTCACCGAAGAGACTGTCACTCTTATCTACGAGAAGTATGTCTACACGCTCGAGTATTACGCCAAGGTGGACATCCAAGTGCTGTACGAGATCTCCGTCAAGTACCGCGAGACGGTCACCAAGAAGTTTGGTGTCTCCGCGGCCATTGTTGTGGCGGCACTGCTCGCGCTTGCGCGCGTCGCCGAGCGCAGTGAGAAGCACCAGCACGAGGCGGTCACCATTTACGAGGAGATCATCACCAAGTACAAGTCGACCAAGACGACCATCTCTGTCGAGACCGAGACCACCATAAAGACGGTCACTAAGCGGCTGTCGACGCTGTACGTCACCGTCATTCGCACAGGTGGCAAGGGCGGCAGTAAGGCCGTCGGCGGCGGCGACAAAGGCGTGGGTTTCAGCGTCGACCGCGCCATCCTCGTCTCCCTCGAGGCGTATGCGCTGTACAAGATCGAGTATGGAATCTGGCACTCCAAGACGCTCGCAGTGCTGCAGGATACCGTGTTCTTGTACCTGAAGATCAACACCCAGGAGGCCCATACGAAGATCGTGTTGCTCCTGCAGTCGACGGTCATCGAGATTCTGACAACGCTGACGGTCTCGGTCCAGCTGTTCCAGGCGGCGACGACGCTGGCCGGCATCTACGTCACCGCCGGTCTGACGGTACAGGCAAACTCACTGCTCCACCAGCTGCGCTACCTCCTCATCTTCGGCGAGGTGCTGCCTGCCGGAGTCTCGGTAAAGCTTGAGTTCAAGCTCACTCAGAATGTCAACAGCCGCGTGGTGTTCTTGTTTGTGGCCGCTTTTGAGCGTCACATCCGGGCCCAGGACAAGAAGACTGTCGCCATCACCTTCTCCGAGCTCTTGTCGTCGCTGCTGTACGAAGTGCTATTGTACGAAGACTATCGTGCCATCATCGACAGCAAGGATGTGAGGATCGAGGATATCCTTCTGTCTGGTGCTCGCCTCCGCGGCTTCTGGGCCGAAGAGACCCGCACCGAGCTGCTGGTCGTCCTCGACACGCGCTTATTCCCCGTCTTCAAGGCTCACTACGCCGAGTATGCCAAGGTCACGTCCGATGAGCACGTCAAGATCTTTTACCTGGCGCTGCTCGTCGAGCTCAACCGCGACAAGGCGGATGCCAGCTACACTGTTCTTGCCACCCGCGCCGGCAATGCCAAAGTCCGCGCACTGCTCGAGGCTGGCGAGTTTGGTCGCGCCCTCGAGGTCGCCCGCTTCGCTTTCACTTTCGCGGCGAAGCAGGGCTTCTACAACAGCAACCACGCGCGTATTGGCTACGGCTACAAGCTGGCCGAACTCCTTGCGGGTGTCGATGTGCGCGCACCGCCTGCCGACTCGCCGCTCCGCGCCAGCCTGCTAGCACTCTCGCGCGATGTCACCGCCGAGGTCTTTGCCGTGCTCGCGGCCGAGAAGATCGACCTGGCCACACTCGAGGTCGCGGATGTCACGGGCCTCGTACGCCTGCTGGGCGCCCAGGCCGACTACGCCCGCCTCGAGACGCTGCTGCTGCACCTGTGGCAGTCGCGCGAGGTGCGCCGCAGCTGGCGGCCCGCGACCGTCTTGTCCATCGGATTTGCGCTCGTCCACGCCTACGCGGGCCAGAAGCAGCACAAGCTCGACCGCGCCATCGACCTCGCCGACCTGCTGTGGTACAACCTGCGCCGCAGCCGCGGCTGGCTCGACAAGGACGCCGTCGCCGCCAGCCAGCTGCTCGCCAGCCTGTACGTCGAGGCCGCCCGCCCCGCTGACGCCTTGGCCGTCTACGAGAGCGTGCTGCGGCAGATCGAGGCGGCCGCCGGCAAGAAGGCCGCCAATTCGAACGGCAGCAGCGCCAACGGCGCCTCGCACACCGAGGACGCCGACGGCGACCGCGCGCTGCTGGCCCTGCACGCCCGCCAGCACCTGGAGCTTCTCGGCTCGGCCCATGCCCGCCTGGGCCGCTGGATCAAACCCAAGAAGGAGTACCACGACCTGTACGAGCACCTGCGCGACAGCCTCGGCCTGAAGGCGCAGCTGCCCGCGGCGTTTGACAAGTGGGCGGCCACGGCGGCCAACGCCGCAACCGACAAGTCCGCCCTGCCGGGCGGCTATGTCGTGCCGCGGGACTGGAAGATCACGGGCGAGACGCTGGACGCGCGGCTGATCGTGAACGCCGCGCAGCAGCCACTGGTGGAGAAGAAATGATGGGAGCCACAGGGCGTCATGACCTGGAATAGCCAGCTTGTGTTTTGGCGTGATTTTCTCTTCTCTTTTTGCTTGTCTTCACTTCATGTTCTGCTTGTTTACTGTTTTCGATGGTCGCTACTGCAAATTCTTCTCAGTTTCACTCCCATTCATTCCCGCCACATGGGGCAATGGCAGGAATTTCTTTTGTTTCTCCTAGGCGCGTTTTGTTCGTTTTGTCTGTTTAAAACCTCGTTTTGATATTTTCTAGGATTTCAAAGATTGGCCTCTCTTGACAGTGTCTTTTGATATCTAGTATACTTAGTGTACGTTAATTTAATAGCTTGTTCTTTGATGGAACTTACATCTGCGCTCTTTTCACTAGTCTGCTTCTCGTCGTGCTATTTTGCTTCGCCTCGTCAGCGCATCGATTATTTCTCTAAGCCATATCTGTGTGTAGCTTCACTTTTTTGCGTCGATGTCTGTGTCTTCTGGGATCACGAAGAAACAATTCTAGTCCTTGAATTACTGTTTAGTTGGTTTTGCCTTTTTTCATTGTTCAGTACTAGGATCAGTCAAAAGCACCTACGAAATGTTCCCCCCCTTTTCCCAAATCCTCTCGTCCCCCCTCACTCTCTCCTAAAACCGTATACAAGTCGCGAGAAGCCCTTCTCCAGTCAACTACCCAGTGGGCGCTGTCTCTAATCTACGTCAACGCCCTGTCAGTTCGTCCTGAAAATTTATATATTTTTTTGCGAATGGCGGAGCGTCGGAGCTATTTCCAGTTCCTAAGACCGAGAATAAAGAAAAAGAAAAACTGATTGATATGCATCTCGCCGATGGATCCGTACGAGTAGGGGAGGGCAGCGTGTGCACGTAAGATCGGCACTCCGACATCCGACACCCCGTGACCTATTCGCAGAAGCTAGTATTTGGATGCAGCGCAATTGACTCGATGAATGATTCAATGGCTCCAGGATAACTTCTGGAGTTAAGCTTTTCAAGCTCCGATTGTACGGGGACTGTCGAATATTTAAAGGCACGCACGGAATGGCCGCCAGAAAGCTTTCTAATCGTGTTACAGTCAACTCGAATTTGACAATCTGACAATTCTGACAACCTGACATTGGTTGACATTCACGCCCTCACGATGCCTTTCAAGTTCAACAAGCTCCAAGGCGCCCACGTCCTTCTCATCGGAGGCACAGCGGGTATCGGCTTTGCTACCGCCGAGGCCGCCATCGAAGGCGGAGCCAGCGTCGTCGTCGCCAGCTCGACTGCTGACCGCGTCGCCGATGCTGTCAATAGACTCAAGACCTCCTACCCCGAAGCCGCGGCGAAGATCCGAGGCCACCAGGTCGACCTGTCCAGAGCGGAGGCCATCGAATCCAACCTCAAAGCACTCCTCGAATTCGCTACCGACGGCAACACCACCAAGCTCGACCACATCACCTACACCGCCGCCAACATCCCCAAGCTCCCCCCCGTGTCTAGCTACACGGCCACCGAGACCAAGCCCGTCACCATCCTCCTCCGGTACGATGCGCCCATCATCCTGGGCAAGCTCGCCCCCTTATACTTGAACCCCGGCCCCCGCTCCAGCATCACCTTGACTGGTGGGTCGACCGCCGCCAAGCCCGTTCCTAGCCGCGCCATCCTGACCGCTGTGGGAGCGGCCACCGAGGGCATTGCTCGTGGTCTTGCAGTCGACTTGGCGCCTATCCGAGTCAACGTCGTCTCGCCTGGTACCACCGACACCGGGCTGCTCCGAGCGCTCGCTGGTCCCGACCCCACGGTCCAGGCTGGCTTCAAGGAGATGCTGAAGAAGGCGACTCTGCTGGACAAGGTGGGAGAGCCGGAGGACGTGGCCGAGGCCTATATTTATTTAATGAAGGATGCCAACATTACCGGAGTGACTATCTACAGCGACGGTGGCCGCCAGCTCAGGTAGAAAGTTTGCTGAGCGTGCCAAGCGTGCTGAGCGTACACGGTAGAAAATGAGGATCAATCCTGTCTCTCTGAGAGAGGAAAAAGGAAATTAAGTTAGCAGCCAGTCTCCTCTGAATTCAAATTTAAGTTCGTCCTATTGTTAATTATGTTAGTTTGTCAGTCTTCATAGTAGATTATGAGCAATCCATGAGCGCGGGGATATCGAATCATATATTAAACGTGGTCCTGGATAAGTTCTTATGCCATCGAGTCATCAACACCGTCCGCGCCGTACACGCCGTACACGCCGTCTAAATTCAAAAGGCCCTGCTCTGACACGGCAGGCCGGTCCAGCGAGGCGCCGATCAGTCTTCCGCTTTTTTGCACATGCGCCGGCGCTGCTGCCGCCCGAGAGCCGCCGCCCGAGAGCCGCCGCCCACACTAAGCGTGGCTCCCTGGAGGAAGCTCTCTAGTATCTTGACTATTTATTGCACGCCTCCGGGGCACGGGTAGAAGGAGGCATAACGAGACATCGAGTGCACATACAGTTATATATATAATCATCAAGTGTATGTGGT
Organism: Sporothrix brunneoviolacea; assembly: GCA_021396205.1. NCBI lineage: Eukaryota > Fungi > Ascomycota > Sordariomycetes > Ophiostomatales > Ophiostomataceae > Sporothrix > Sporothrix brunneoviolacea. The sequence continues at coordinate 49,349 of WNYD01000070.1, forward strand.
GTGCTCACTGTTCAGCCGTGCTGCGCTCCGCCAACTGCTGGCAATACAGAGTATTACGTCGGATATCAGTGGCCTGGCCCACTAGGCCACGCATTAGCTGCACCTTACCCGCGCTGTAGTCTGCAGTAGCGCACCAGCTCTCCACCGTCCTAAACACCCGTTCAAAAAGTGGATCCCCAAAGGAACAGTATCGGTCCCAGTCCCCAACTCGGAGCCTGTGTTGCTGCCGCTGATGGCGGCGGCAGCAACGGCAGTAGCGAATAGGACAATGGTACCGATCCGCAGTATATTAACCGGAGTATTGTGCTGTTGGTGCATGAAATGCCCAGGCAGCATGAGCGAGCCTTCGCCGCCCGCGCGTGTCCCACTCCGATACGCCCGTTGTGTATTATAGGGCTCAAAATACATACAGCAGATTACGGTAAGTAGAGTAGATGTTCCACTTAACTAACAGATGCAAGAGAAATGTATCAATGGTTTGTGTAGGGAATCGTAGACTTTGGGGAAGGGGGCTACCAGGCAACCATAGCCAAGTAAGAAACTCAGTGTGAGTGACCACAAAGCACCTTAACATAAAGAACATGTAAGAGCAAAAGCCAGGTAGAGCAAGAATGCATACCTCTCGCCAGGTGGCCTAAACTGAGGCCTTATTGCTATACCGTTTGGCAACATGAATGCACAAGAGCCATTAGGCAAGTTAGGGTGACGGCCGTAGGATGCACCTCTAGTTGGCCCCACCCAAAGAAAGAGAGGTTCTAGACAAATAGACTCCGGGCGCATATTGGGCTAATATACTTTGATCAGCAAAGACTACTCGCCGGCCCAAAATAGGGGCGGCCAAGTACATAGCCCAAAAGTATTGCTCACAAGGGCACACTGACGTCTTGTGCGATGCTGAGGCTGTCGGCAGCTTGACACGCCCTTGGAAAGCGTTTAGCTTATCGCAATCATTATTCTTTTTCTATAAGATAAAGCGTCCTTCACACGAAAGGTAACTATTGTTGGATTTTGTAAAGCAACAATTAAACGGCTGAATCCCTCCAACCAAAGACATGCGGTAAGCATCTGCTTCTCCCACATATAACTATTCCCCGTTCTTAGAGTGAGTCTTCAAATTATTCGTAATGCAAGAGAACAACCGGTTAAGAGAAGCAGCCGAAGACTACGCAATGCAAGCGGTCATGGTGCTGAGGATATTATACTCTTTATGTAACAGCCACTGGTCGTGCTTCGTGCTTGTCCAGGCTGTAGCGCACCAAGCCAGTACAATAGAAATCTTCAGATTTCCTCTTATGCATTGGCAAGCTGCAGTTCTCACTTCACCCAAATGAACGAACCATAAATGCTGTAGGTATACCCACCCAGAGGCTTACCAAGATGTTTGTCTTTTCGGGTAACCGCGGAATGTGCGGTTTAGACAGGTCGAATATTTATCTGGCAATTATTTAGGTAAGCGCCCCTTAGTACGAACATTTAGAAAACTCTCCTAAACGAATTCGTCACCAATGCCGATAATGCCAGATTTCAATCTCAGCACCTACGGCAATTTCAGGTAGACGTACAGAGCCGAGTTCGTCAATGGGACTAAGATCTCGTCAGAGTTACAACGCCGCTGGCTGAAGACATCCTGGACCTAGGGGTCCCCGCATGGAACTCCTCGACCCCCCTGCAATCAAGAGCCGAGTTTGGGGGCCCGACCAACCACCGGCGATGCACACTCTGGAGCTGGTGCTAAAAATGTCTGCACAGGCGTGCACAGGTGTGCACTGCCTGCGCTGCCTGTGCTGCCTGTGCAATAGTAGCATGCGTACGGTTGTAAGCATATAGCTACAAGTATATGGCTCTGGATAACAAAAGAGTAAAAGACAGGCGTAAGAACTGGTGCATTCCCCAACCCCATTTCCTCATAAAAACCTATGTCTTGGAAAATTAGATTGCATACATGTCCGTCGTAGAAACGAACCTCTTCTCCGCCGTGATCCGGAGACTAACTCTAGCCAGTCGCCAAGATACCATTATTAATACAGGTCGAAAAATAGCCGAAAGACGTGATTTATTGCTTAAATTGGGCAGTACTGGTTGTATATGAAGATTTCCGGTTGAGCAGCAACCAACTCATTCCCGCCAAGAATGGCGTCGACTATTCTCTAGCATTTGACTGGGGTCTAAGTTGTGAATGTTTTCCTTGGCAGGATGACTTCTGCATTCGCTCCAAGCTGCCCCTGGTCAATAGCCCGAATGGAATGCTGTAATTCGCTTGCCCTGCAGCTCCCGTTATGATTCCTGCAGCCCAGATCGCCCAGTTCGGCATAGGCCGCCCGCAGCGGTAGTGGCGTAACAAGGTTTGGCAAGCTCGTGCTTTGCCGCGGCGCTTTTCACCTTCCTACTCTGGCATGGACCGTATATGTCTAACAACCTTAAAGTAGAGGTTATAAAGCAAGGGAATCTTTGTGTTTTGGTTCTCCCGCGGCTTCAAGCTTCCAGCAAAGTCTAGTATCACTGCGCCGCCACGTTTCGAAAAAGCATTGCCACTCACAATGGGTGAGACTCCCGTATTCCCCTCCCCAATCGCGACAGCTCTAATCGATATGCCTTTGCAGCCGAGAAAGTAGCGGGACTCAATATCCGCGAAGTCGTCGGGCCTGACGCCGACCATGGCATTCCTCCCGAAGAGGCACAGAATGCCCACACTACAGATGCCGAGAAGAATGATGCATCCCTCAGCTTGCCTCACCCCGGGCCGCAGCTCGTCCCGTCTGATGATCTCGGCGGTGTTGTCGAATATGAGGCCTATCCGCCTCCGACCGAGGAGGAGCGTCATTCGCTCCGAAAGGTCCATGACACGATCCCCCTGACAGCTTGGACTCTCTGCCTCGTGGAAATGGCTGAGCGGGCTTCTTATTACGGCGTAAAAGCCGCTTTTAACAACTATCTCCAATTCCCACTCCCTCCAGGCGGCCCCGGGACGGGCGCCATTGATCCCAGCAAGCCCAACTCTCATGCCGGCGCACTCAACCTCGGCCTTCAGACAGCCTCCGCCTTGGGTCTCTTGTTCACCTTTCTGGCCTATGTCATTCCTATTTTTGGTGCTTGGCTTGCAGACGTCAAGACCGGTCGCTATCAGGCAATTGTATGGGGCGTTCTGATCGGTGCCGTCTCCCATGTCATCATGGTCGGCGGCGCTGCGCCGGCTCTCCTGCAGGCCGGAAAAGGCACTGCACCCTTTCTCGTCAGCTTCTTTCTATTGGCCATCGGAGCCGGGATTTTCAAGCCCAACGTCGCGCCGACCGTCATCGACCAATACAAGTACCAGCGCGAGTACACCAAGGTGCTCAAGTCGGGAGAGAAAGTGCTTGTCGATCCCGAGACGACCGTAAGCCACATCATGCTAATCTTCTACGCCTTCATCAACGTCGGCGCATTCTTCTCTATCGCTGTTGTCTACATCGAGAAGTACCGCAGTTTCTGGCTGGCCTATCTGGTGCCTGGCATCGTCTACTTCTTGCTGCCGGTTCTCCTTGCGGTCATGTACAAGCGCACAATCAGGACGCCACCCCAGGGCTCCGACTTGACTCGCTTCGCAAAGATTACCATCGCAGCGCTCAAGGCAAACAAGGGAAATATTTTCGCGAAGCATTTCTGGCACAGCGTGCGACCCTCGGTCCTTGCCGAGAGAGATGTCCGCGTCAGCTATTCCGAGAAAGACGTCGATGATGCGCGGCGCACGTGGGAAGCCGTTCAGATCTTCCTGTACATTCCGGTCTGGAATCTGAACGACGGCGGCGTGGGCAATACGTCGAGCAACCAAGGAGCTGCCATGACCTCAAATGGCGCACCGAACGACTTGCTGGGCCACTTCAACCCTTTGGTCATTATCGTGTTCTCTCCTTTATTGGCACAAGTCGTATACCCTCTCCTCCAGCGCAGGAAGATCAAGTTCGGGCGCATCAGTCGGATGACGGTTGGATTTTCCCTTGCCACCATTTCGGGTGTCATCGGCGCAATAATCCAATACCGTGTGTACAAGACCAGTCCATGGTGAGTATTGAACATGCTTTTCCCTTTTCTTTTTTTTGGTTTTGCCGACGCTATGAAACTAATTCATGTCCTCCCACAGCGGTTACTACGCCAGCAGCTGCGACGATGTGTCCCCCATCTCCATCTGGTGGCAGGTCCCCAATGTCGCGCTGGGCGCCATGTCTGAAGTCTTCGTCAGCGTGACGTCGTATGAGCTTGCCTACGCCCGCGCTCCGGTGCATATGAGGTCCACCGTCGTTGCGCTCTTCCTGTTCATGACAGCGCTGAGCAGTGCGCTGGGTGAAATTCTGATCCCTGCTATTGCAGACCCGACCCTTGTGTGGGCGTGGGCCGCCCCTGCCATTGCACTCTTCGTCCAGACGGTCATCTTTTGGTGGAGGCACCGCAATGTTAATGAGGACGTTTTCATAACCCATGAAGAGGACTTTGAACAGCTGAACCCTGGTGAGAATAAGCGGGCCGAAACACAGGAGGCCTAGATGAGTACGGTCTCCCCCCACGAGGCCCAGAAAAGACCCACCCCCACCCCGCAAGGCAGTCAAGAATGGCCGAATCAAGGGACCAACGAGGACAAAGGGCACGACCCCCGAGCAACTTCAGCCGAGGACGGCCAGCAGACAACTGAAGTCAACAGCAAGAAAACCGATGTTTGCCCTGTATACAAGACTGAGGCTTCCTCCCAGTATTACAGATAGAAGACTCGCATTCGTTGCCGCTTATTTAAATCATTGACTTGTACGAACCTGTTATCTCGTAGCCTCTAGCGATTCATCGTAGCCGTGTTCCTGACGACCGTGAGTTGCCAACAGGCATGCCCGACTATAATTATAGGATAATACGGGGACGTGCTCTACTTTCTCAGAATAAGGAGAAACAACTAGTCCGTAGCCTACACGATCAATCATTCTATTGTTAGAAGCTGTAGCAAGACTCATTTTCGTTTGTCCAATAGAACAAGTTTCTATACATCATATACGCCAGATCCTATCAGGTTTAACGAGGTCCTAGGTTTAAATAGGTGGATTGTCATTAACAAAAAAAGCGATTACTCGGTGGCTGCCCATGTATCTAGTCTAGTTCTTTTTCTTGTTCTTTTTCTTGTTCCAGTTCTTGTTGCAGTTCTCGTTCCCGCTGTCATATGAGTGCTTTATATGGCTCTTGTGAGCCAGTGATTTTTCCCATCGAATACAACAAAGAAAGATACCATGCATCAGCCACTGCCCGTCAAAACTTTCCGGTACCAAGCAGTACGGTGTTCCATTTGGCCGCCGTTGGTTTCGGCGTCTGTGTTGTCCTTCTTCAGGTCGTGATCGTTTGTGCTGTCTTTCTTCTGGCCGGGGTCAAGTTTGGACAGCTCAGACTCTGCGTACAGAACATATTCGTATTGTAGGTCTGGCACAGTCTCGTGGATGGCCGCCAGAGAGCGCACGTATTTGGAAAGGAGCGGATTGAGAATGTTCGAAATCTCTCTTAGATGACCGTAATAATTAAAACCGACATAGTGAATGGCGCGGCGCATGTCTTCTTTCACTCTAGGTGTGCGTACAATGGCCTCTTGGCCGGGACATCGACTTGCGCGCTGCACGGCCAGCATATGGCACTTGTGGGTGAGAGCGTAGGCTACGACATCCCCCTCGTGCACTGGTGTTTTTTTTTCGTCGATGGCGACCAGCGCCGAGTTCGCCTGGGACACAATCTCGACCAGCAGACAAGCTGTTTCGGCATAGCCCTCTTTAGACAGGCCGTCCACCGCTGCCCCAAAGGATTTCAACACTTCAACCATGTTTTTAGCGTTTTTGTAGGCCTTCGACCTTTTCGCCTCGTCTGGGAGGTCTTGAAACCAGGCCAGCGAAGCATCATGTGTGGCTTTCAGGCTCTCTTGGATGGCCCGTAGAACCTCATGGATCTCGTCGGCTGCTTCAGCAATGGCGCTGCCAGCAGACATGTCGTCCCGCCCCTGTTCATCTTCAGCAAGCGTGTAGTCGCTTGTCACGGACATGGCGAAGAGATGTATTTGGTGAATGACTGACGAATGTCAAGAGACAACTGTTTTTTTTTCTGCCAGATTGCGTTGAACGTGGAAGAAAAGAAATGGGAAGAAAAAAGCCAAAAGATGCAGAAAGAGATCGTATTGTATGATTTTTCTTGTCGGGAAAAGCAAAGGCGGTCGGTGAAGGAGAAAAGCAGTCGTCGATTCAAGGGAGGAGAATCTCCTCCTCAGGCAGAGTAGGATGGCCACAACAATGCAGAGCAGCGGGCAAGAAACAGTAAGCCTCCTCCCTTCTTTCTTGTAAACCTTTAGCCCTCGCTAATCCATCCTGGACCGGAACACCCTCCCTCGAACCACCGGAAGGCGAAGACGTCCGGCTTGTGCCAAGGGCCGATGACATACAGGTTACGAAATACGGGTGCGCGGAGTGGCTCTCCGCGATTCAGTCAAACATTGCAATCCTGCAATGGCTAGCTTCGGCCATGCAGCATGGACAACATGCAGAACGTGGCTACGTTTTTTTTCGTGTGGAAGAAAGACACGACCCATGCAATCAACGCCAAGGGCGGTAACTTTGTTTCCCTTTTCGCCTCGGGGATGGCCGTGCTATTCATATCTCAGAAGCAAGACGCAGGTAGCTTTGCTAGAGCGTGAAGCGAGCAGAAGCACAGAATATTTGTTCAGGAGCTGCCGTTGGTACATCTACAGGTCCTTCGAGCCGATGGGGAGTGTTGCGTGGGAAGCTATGTTCCACTTCATGTGCTGGCTTCATCCCACGCTGGAGCAAATTTGTATGGCCTGTTGGCCTTCTAGCCTTTAGAAACACAAGATTTCCACACCTCAGAAAGCTATGAATGCCGCTTCCAAGTCGTATCTTTGTAGGCACCGCCGACTGGAAAACGAGAACGTGTTGATCCCCATCACGTGACGTAAAGTGGGTGTTCTACAGGACGCCCCGCGGGCTTCGCCCACGCTTTTAGCGCAATGCAACAACCATCGTCGCATCTCACCTGCCGGGTCATGGCCGTCCTTTGCGTGCCCTCCCAGGGCTTTTCTTGCGCCTCTCTTTTGCCGTTTTCGGCTTCCCATGGCAGCTTTGGCGATTCTCTGCCCAGAGTTCTTGCCCTCGGAAAGAATTCTTCGCGACTCTTCGAGGCAGTTGCGAAGCGTTGGTGCCTCCGTCGCCGTAGCCACCGTTTGTTTGTTGACTCTCTGCTTCTTCTGGGCGAGTGGCCATCTCGTTGCAAACCAAAAGCCTTTTGGACACTCGCAAGCTCCCTCTCATTGTCTCTTTACTGGCCGCTCTCAAGCTCTCTCGTGTTGTCTCTTTACTTACAGCTCAATCGCTCCAGTTCAAGCCGAAACGGCAAATTGCCACAATGTCTGCAGGACAGCCTACTCCGCCCACGAAGCGCATTAGCTACCACTTCCCGTTTCTCGCCCAGGGCGACGCAACGCACGACAGGGTAAAAGAAATCGCCCGCATTGATGCCGTACAAGCGTCAGCCGGCCTCGATGCGGCGACCCTACGTACCAGCCTCTTCGCGCTGGTTTCCACGGGATGGCGCATCGATGCCGACAACGAAGGGATCGAGGCCCTGTTTGAATTCCCATTTTTTGAGCAAGCCGTTGTGCGTGCCCAACCATCCAACCGGATCTCCCCCCTTTTCCCCTCCACCATTGCTGCTAGTCGCTCTACAAGCTCACAGTGGATATGCCCTCATAGGATTTTCTGACCCTCGTCTACATCGAAGCCAAAGCCATGAGGCGCTTCCCGGAGACGCACCACGTAAGGACCACCGCCCCCCAACTGGCCCCCGACAAAGCAAATGATCTGCTGACTTTGATTCGGCCTCCTCAGAGGTACAGAAAGGTGGTCATCCATTTGACAAGCAATCAGCCGAACGGGGTGTCGAAGAAGGATGTCGACCTGGCGCACTGGTGCGACGCGCAGGCGGCCAGGCTGTCGGGGAAACACATGAACGATGTCATCGCTTAGAATACGGGGCGTGGGAACCACTGATGATGCGCTGGCCGTGTTATGCTAGTTGGGCCAGGAGTATTCTTATCCATGGATGGCCGAGCACGGGGCACTGCTGGTGTTTCTCAAATATCTTATCTGGGTTTTCGGCGACGGGCGAGAGAGGGGAAAGAAGGGGAGAGAAGGGGAGAGAAGGGGCGAGGTAGATATTAGACAGCCAAGCACACTCGCAGGAATTGCAGCAAAACATGCTTTATCATATCATGATCCCACCGAAGCAAGGCCTCGTCAATGCTGCTGACCTCCCGCTGCGGGTATGACCCATCTCACAGGTCCCATCTCTGCTGCTGCTGCTACCCGTCTGTCCATCATCTCGGAACCCGGCCACGGGGGGCATTCCTTGTCAGCACCCCTGCCGTGGCGCAATATCGGATACCACATCAAACACGCTCGCATGCTTTCGTCCCGCTATAGCGTGACGCCAGTCCGCAGATCGCCCTCGAGTCTATTTTCCTCGACGAACCCCATTGTTTCTACGAGCATGTCTCGGCGAGCAGCGTCCGCGCAGTGTGCGAGCTGCTGCTGGGTTGCGAAGATGCGAGGACGAGGGCGGAATGCGCTGGAAGTCAGTGCGGTCACTCCCTAATACGAGCAGGATCACGGTCCAAATGAAGAAGGTAGTATAAAAAATGGATCGTAGAAACTAGGATTTGAAATGTGCGTGGCATTGGACAAGTCAAGACAAACTGAAGAGCACATCCGCGCAAAAGGGGGCACGTGAACAAAACCCCGGCTGCACCCCAGGGACTCCCAGCCAATCATACACCGTACTTGAAGTGGACACGGAGCAAACAGTTGAGCCCCGACTCCGAAGCGGTTCAGGAGCACGTTCCTTCGCGCTCCCGTAACCCTCGCCAGCCCCAATCTTTGTTTTACTGGTATCTGCATGGCTTCGTGTAAGCAGGACGCAGTCATCTTTAAGTGCTGTTTTTTTTTTTTTAATTCCCGGGGTTTGTTTTTCTCTACCTCGTCTGCCGGCTGTCTGGCAGCACCACCGGCTCGGAGTCGCCGGACGTCTTGCGCGAGCCGAAGCTCTTGCGCGTGTTGTAGTGGCCCGTGTTGTCGTCGCGGCTGCCCGCGCGGCGGCCGCCGAGGCACCACAGGCACGCGAGCGCGAAGACGACGCCCAGGAAGGTGGCGCCGGCCAGCACGCTGTAGCCGATGACGAGGCCGAGCGACGCCTCGGAGAGCTGGAGGCCGCTGAACACAGATATGTTAGCAAGGGGCGGACGAGAAACCAGCCAGGATTTTTTTGCTGACGATCTTTGCTGTGCAAATACGTACAGTCCTCCGTCGATCAGCACCAGCAGCCAGAGCAGCCGCGTCCCCCACATGTGGACGACGGCCACGGGCCCGCGCTCGCCCGACGACGAGATGGCCCGGCCCACGTGCAGGGCGATGCCGAGGCCCAGCAGCAGCAGGCCCACGAAGAAGACGATGAAGCCGATGATCTGGTGCGCCGTGGCGAAGTGCTGCGTCGCCACGTACATGCCGCTGACGCGGACGCCGATGCCGAACCCGGCCACGAGCATGAGCAGGTACAGCAGGCTCGAGGCGGCGTGCACGAGCGGGAAGGAGCTCAGCAGGCGGCCGCTGCCGAGGATCAGGTCGACGGGCGCGAGGACGAGGGCGGCCACGGCGAGCACGATGCCGTGCGCGAGGCCCAGGCCGTCGGTGTCGCCCGTGACGACGCCGCCCGCGCTGTTGGCGCCGTAGGTGTTGACGGCCTGCGTGCCCGTGTTGACCGAGTTGTCGACGCTCGTCAGGGCGCCGGTGCCGCCGTAGCCCGTGGCCTGGATGGTGCTCAGCAGGAAGCGCCCGTACGCGGTGTGCAGCTTGATCGTGGCGCCCGCGTCGTTGTCGGCCAGCGGCGTGTAGGCCGGGCCCAGCGCGTACATCATGGGCTGGCTGTTGGTGTTGGAGTTGAGGTAGCCGCCGGCCCACGAGCGGCAGTTGAAGCAGGTGCCGCTGGCCACGATGTAGCTGCCGTAGACGGTGGAGTTGCCGTCGAGGCGGATGCGGTAGTTGGGGTCGTGCTGGGGCTCCCAGTCGCCCGAGGCGAGGCGGGGGCTGACGGTGACGTCTGGACGGTTAGCAGCCGCGAGAGCGTGGGGGACGTGGTCAGGCCGAAAGACGTACGTCTGCCGTCTGAGGCCGGGTAGGCCACCAGCATAAACGAGTTGGCCATCTGGGAGCCGAAGCCCAAGGCGACATACGAGTAGTACGTCGGCGCGGTCATGAAGAAGTTGATGTCGTTGGAGTTGGGCGGCAGGTTGATGGCGATGGTGGTGGCGAGCTGCGGGACGTGAAAGTTGGACACCGAAGCTGCTGCCCCATGGGCTGTTCGGGCGTCAGCGTCAGCATTCCAGAGACCGCCACGCATTCAGAGATGCCCTCTCTGCGCATTATGTCTTACCTAGCAGCGCAATCGAGAGCGGTCGAACCATTGCGTCTGTCCTTCACTCACGTGATGCCCTTTGGCCAAGGAAGAGTGAGAGATCGTGAGAAGTTTGGGAGTGAAAGGCAGACGACGTAGACAATGATTTCAAAATTGCATCAAGGGTTTTCTTCCTTTTCCATTGTCTACGTAGCCAACGGGGCTCTATGCCTTCCATATATGCTTGTCTTTGCGGCGTATTGTCTACGGGCGAGCGAATGCCCTCTCTCCCTCTGCCGGGCACAATAAAAGGCTTCCCCTCGTCTGGCATTATCTCGGCATAGTGATCTTAGATGGAATGTTGGTAGTCAATTAATTTTTCTCTGTCGAGTCCTTCCTGCGTCCTCGATTTGGATAAATCTCGCGATGGTCCTCCGCATCTGCACGCAGCGTCTGCAGAAATGGAAAGGATGCAATTGGACGGCCGTCGATTCCCCTGTTCGTGATAAAGTGCCCTTGTAATTCGAGCTGCATAATATATTAAACAACAGGGTCGTCGATCTCTCCTCGCTATAAGACGCGGCTTAACCCATTTCATGGAACGAAATGTCCCGATCGGCCGCTGCTCTTTACAATTTCATGGCTTCGAGGTCCTTCCGAACCAGTCAGTTGGGTTTTTTCTCCTTCCGTCAGATGATCCACAATCAGCCGCAAGCTGTCCCATCCGAGAGGGGTCTGGTTATGTTATCGAGACAGGCTAAACGAGGTTCTGGGACTCGTGGAAGAATCACAACATGCAAGCTCTTCACGCCCTTGACTTTCCGCGGCTTCCGTGAACAAGAAGGTATCACGTGTCTGGGATATTCCAATTGGGAAAATGCAACTGCAACCTTGCGATAGAACGAAGAACGCCTTTTTGCTCGGTTTTCAGGTTCGAACATTGCATAATCGCCCCAGTATTTCGCACGTCTCGTTCTCGTTCCCGGTTATTTTTATTTTTGTTTTATTTTTGAATTCCAAATTCTATTTCGCTTCATTTTTCCTGGCATGTCATATTTCCGCTGCTGGCGCATATTATATCGCCGACCATCAACCCCCCCCCAAATCAATTATCCGTGGAAACGTTTAGAGTTAATGAACCCGGAGGACGGCCGAAAAGAGAAGACCATAGCGAAAAAGGATTATTCAAAGAGAAAGGATTCTTCACATCCATCGACGCCTCGCCCACCAAGGAAGGAGGAAAATCGGCTGTTATCGCCTCCTTGTCGACTGAGATAGATAGGGCTTTGCTTGGCCTGTGATATTGCATCTTTTGTTCTTTGCCAAGGCTTGGCAGAATAGATCACGGTAGCAATTCTACCACCTGTTCAACCGTGCGGCGGTGCGCATCTTTGCCATTTTCTTTGCGGATCAGGTCAATGCTGGAAATATAATCAGGCGGCGTCCCGCTCGCATGTATGCAGCCTACCATTTGGAATCCGTGGAGATAAGCCGTGGAAAGCGGGAAAAAGAGAAAATCTGCTCACAGCAGCTGCAGCTCGGCAACAAAAAAAAGCTTGTCGTCGTTAGCCTGCGGATCGACAAGGCGTGCTCGTTGATTCCAGGTCTAGGGGGCCTTTGGCAAATGAAACATCCAACAGACGGCCGAGCCCAGAAGAAAGCACGACAAGCGCTTTTCGCAAGTCATGGAGCGGCACGTCGATGCCAGGCCGCGTACTGGGCCAAAGCCTCTCTGGTGGCCAGGTGGGCGGTAGGGGGGAATAAGAAGAACAGCACATCGAGGTAGCAGAATGAAATGAGAAATGCTACCCGTCCATGCGAGGCCAGGATCCTGTCCAGCTCGTGTCCTTGGGGTCTCATCTCCTGGTCCACCTCGGCCGCGTTTGTTGGGCACGGCCGGCTCCACGCACTTCATGGGGAATGCATGTAACGTGAACAGGTGCCACAGCACATCGCCTTTTGATGTGTGCTGAGTGGATACCTGACTCATCGTATTCCACGCGAAGAACGAACAGAGAGAGAAGTTCTAGAACAGGCGAACGAAATTTCACGATGCACAGTTTTCTCACGGCGACCTTCCATCTTGAGCGCGGCGCCCGATGGCCAAGACGAGGTCCAAATCCCGAATTGCCGTTCGCTTGTGCACGTCTCGCGATCTATCGCCACGGTCTTCTCACCCAGAAAGGCCCGAATCCGCGACCGCCATCGCGGACTGTTTTCGCTGATCGCTGCTAAACAGAAAAATAGAAGGGGGAGAGGCAAAAGAAACCTTATCGTCATTTCGACGCCGTAAGGCGAATCAGTGGGCCTCATGACGGGGACTGCCGAATAAGGCAGCTGGTCAGGGCTGCCGTTGCACCACGGTGCGACCAGTGCAGGCGTGCCCAGTTAACTCTAACCCTGGGCCTACGATCCCACGGATGCGAGCTTGCCGGAGGCCCCCGCTTCCGTTGTGCCTGAGCGTGCTAGCGCGCTGCAGCGTGCCCCAGCATCGTGTTGGAAAACCGCTGGCCCGCTGGGAAGAGCACATTTGTTTATATTAAAAAAGGAAGGAGACAAAGCCCTGCAGCTTCCGCGCGCGTATCGCATCACAGCATTGCACCATTGCAGGCCGTGGGCACGGCGGATCCTGCTCGGACCACAGTGAGACGAGGTCGCAGTCTGTCGAAAAAATGATTCCGAGGAGACCAGGGATGAACAGGAGAGGTGAGAAGAGGGATGCACGGTATGCGAGTCTCTGCACGGTATAAAGATCGCCGGTGTAGTGCAACCATGAAGGGCGGCCATCGACAGGGAGAAGAGAAAAGAAAACGGACTCAGATCACGCAGCGCATTTGATGCCAGACACTTGGTGAACCACTCTGTGCAACCGTCTGCCGTGCTTGCCGTCTAATAAATCACTCCCACGCGTGCTCTTCTGCATCCGGGATGCAAGGCAGCCAGTTCTAAACAGTTATCTCATACGAAACACACCAACCAGACCGTCATGGCGAACAACGACGGTCCGACGCCCACGGGCGAGACCATCTCCATCTCTGCGACGCCGTCCGCCGAGAAGGCCGCGTTGGCCGCAGACACCAAGCCAGACGACGTCAACGTCGCTGTCAAGCAAGTGGGCGGCAGCGAAGACGAGAGCCTGCACGACTTTGCCAACCACGACGGCACGTACGACGACGACGCCATCATCCGCACGGGCGCCGACGCAGCCACGCATCTGCTCCCGCTGCGAGACGACTTCGACCAGGCGCTGACGCTGCGCAGCCTCGTGCTGGCCTCGGGCCTGGCGGCGTTCCAGGCGGTCCTGACGCAGATCTACAACTTCAAGCCGACGGCGGCGTCCATCACGGGCACGTTCGTCGTGCTGATCGCCTACTTCGCGGGCAAGGGGTGGGCGAGCACGCTGCCGCGGGGCGACCTCCAGCTGCAGAGGTGGACGGAGGCGAACCCGGACTCGCAGGAGAAGCCGCCCCTGCGCATCCGCATCACCAAGGTCATCAACCCCGGCCCCTGGTCCCTCAAGGAGCACGCCGTGTGCGCAATCACGGCCACGTCGGCGTCCAACGCAGCAGCTGTCTGTCTAGTATTCGCGGCCCAGAACCTGTTCTATGACCTCCCCGTGACCGCCACTACCGTCATTCTCAGTACCATCTCCATCGGCCTCTTCGGCTACGGCCTCTGCGGCCTGTTCCGGCCCATCGCCGTGTGGCACGTCGAGTCCGTGTACTGGGGCACGCTGCCGACGGTCAAGACGCTGCAGGGCCTGCACTGGCAGGAAATCAAGAGCTCCAAGCCGCTCCGCTACTTCTGGTACAGCTTCGCGGGCATGTTCGCGTACGAGTTCTTCCCGGCGTACATCTTCCCGTGGCTCAACAGCGTGTCCATCCCCTGCCTCGCGGCCATGAAGACGACCGGCGCCAAGGCCGAGGTGCTGACGAACTTGTTCGGCGGCGCGCTCAACAACGAGGGCCTGGGGCTGTTCAGCCTCTCGTTCGACTGGCAATACGTGAGTCTTTCCCCCTCCCTTCCCTTTCTCATCCCATGTATGCTCCGCTGCTGACTTCCTTGGCAATACCCGTAGATCCAATCCTTCAGCACCTCGCTCCCCCTCACGATGCAGGCACACATGGTCTTCGGCTTCCTCACCTGCTACGTTGTCATGCTGGCCCTCTACTACGGCAACGCATGGGGGTCGCGTAGCCTTCCGTTCATGTCGACGAGGCTGCTGACCCAGAACGGCACGAGCTACCCGGTGTCCACGGTGTTTGCCGGCGGCGTTCTGGTCCCGGCCGCGTTCGATGCCGCCGGCGTGCCCCGGCTCGCCGGCAGCTTCGCCTACGCCATGTTCATCGCCAACGCGGCCATCGGCGCGCTCGCCGCCCACTGCATCCTCTTCTGGGGCAAAGACACCATCAACGCCTTCCGCGACTCCAGGCGCAAGATCTACGGCGACCCGCACCACGCCCACATGGCCCGCCACTACCGCGAGGTGCCGTGGACGTGGTACGCCGGTGTGCTGCTCTTCAGCTTCGTGCTGGGCATCATCGTGGTCGCCAAGGAGGACATCACGCTGCCCATCTGGGCGTACGTCGTCTCGCTGCTGCTCGGCATCTTCTTCGCGCCCTTCAGCACGCTCATCTACGCGCGCTACGGCAACGGCATCGCCACCAACAACCTGTCGAAGCTGGTCGCCGGCCTGGCCGTGCCCGGGCGCCCCGTCGGCAACATGTACTTCGCCTCCTGGTCGCACACGGTCATCGCCAACTGCGTCAACCTCTGCAACGACCTCAAGCTCGGCGAGTACCTCAAGATCCCGCCGCGCACCATGTTCCTGACCCAGATCTACGGCACCCTGCTCGGCGCCTTCGTCGGCTACGCCGTCATGATCTCCATCGTCAGCGGCAACCGCGAGCTGCTGATCACGGGCAACGGCAGCGCCTCCTGGAGCGGCGCCACCGTCCAGTCCTTCAGCACCAACGCGGCCTCGTGGGCGCTCGCCAAGTACCTCTACGAGGCGGGCAAGATCTACAACATCGTGCCCGCGGGGCTCGGCGTCGGCGCCGGCGTCGTGCTCCTGCACTGGCTCCTCGTCAAGGTCAAGCCCACGATCCGCGGCTTCGACCTGACCTGGATCAACCTGCCCCAGTACATCCAGTACGCCGGCTTCATCCCCTACAACCAGTCGCAGACGTGCGTCATCTTCAGCCAGCTGCTGGCCGGCTTCTTCTGCCAGTACTGGCTGCGCAACCACCGCCCGCGCATCTTCAAGAACTACATGTACCTCGTGACGGGCGCCTTCGACGGCGGCGCGCTGACGGTGCTCTTCATCCTGTCCTTTGCCGTGTTCGGCGCCGGCGGGCGCACGGTGGCGTTCCCCAACTGGTGGGGGAACAACGCCAACGGCAACTACGACCTGTGCCCGACGTCCGATTAAAGGGGGGGGAGGCTGAGGGGTGCGGGGGAGTCGTCGTCGACGAGGAAGCAATTTTGCCGTCGAATGGGAGACACACTCTTTTTACCATGGGCCGCGACAATGAGATGCGAGATAGTACGAGAAATATGGAAACCAGGAGAAGTGGATTATTTCTTCAACAGGTTTTTAATCTACATGACTGGAGAGAAAGACGTTCGGATCTGTGCTTGGTCATGATACCCGATGCAGCTCATTCATTTGCGGCGGACTCGGCAACCTTAAATAGACTGTTGTGTAAGAGGCGCATGCAGGTTTCTTAATACGACAACACACACCAAGCTAGTCTAATCTAATATATTTCCATACGACACAATAACCTACGCGAGTACCATCGGGGCTGTGAGCAGGGCTGACGGCAGCGATACCGAATACGTCGACCGGTGAAGCCGTCTAATTAATTCCAATTCCACTAATGCGCTAGTCCAGAGAAGGACGTCTCAGCGCCTGCAGCAGCCATGCCCACCGTAACAATCACTGTAGGATGACTTCCGTGGAGTCTACTTTTTAACCCCGTACATAGCGCTCACAGCGGTCGCATTCACTGTAATAATTACCGTAGCATTATTGCGGAACATTTTACAGCACTTGCATAGCGCCCACAGGCTTACTCCGTACGCGCCCAGCGCTTTTCAGGCGACGGTAATGATGCTGGGCGCCAGGGCCGCGAAACCCCCACATCAGGTCACGTGCAGGGAACATGTAAGATCGTGAGCATGCTTCAACAGGCGTCAATGTCGCATCTGTGCACCAATTGAACACCAATCTTGAAAATATAGAAAGCTTATTTCAACCTCAGTTTGCATCCTGTCGCGGGCCGGCCCTTTCGTTAGGGCCAGGCCAAGCTTTTGTCCGTGCAATGCTTGGCTGAACTAGCTCCTCCTCCTACTGCATGGAGTAAGCACCGGCGTGTCTTTCTCCCACGCGAGAAAACGCAGCCGCGTCCTGTAGGCTCTCGTGCGACAGGTCCCGTGTCACCACGCCCACGGCCGGCTCGTCGTGCTCCAGCCACTCCGTGCAGCCGTAGTACGGGTCCTCGCTGGTGCTGCACGGCTTGATCCAGCCCGGCGTCCGCCCGCCCGGGTTCCCGTAGACGGCGATCTTGGACCCCTTGGGGATCGCAGAGATCTTGAACTCGTTGAGCGCGGTCGCCACCACGTTGGGCTCGGCGCAGTTGCCGTAGTTCTTGTGGTTGATGTCGATCACGGCGCACGTCTGGCCCGACTGCGTGCTCCTGCCGGCGCCCTTGATGCTGGTGGCGACGACGACGCCGTGCTCCGGCACGCACAGCGCGGCGGCCACGGGCGCCTGCAGCTTCTTGGCGGCGGTGGCCTTGCTCTGGGCGGTCTCCCAGCCGAGTTTGACGGCGGCCTTGAGGGCGGCGGTGTCGGAGCAGGCCTGCTTGGAGCTCTTCTCGACCTCGACGTACCAGTACCCGCCGCCGTAGCCGTCGGTCTTGACGGAGCTGGGGATGCTCTCCAGGGACATGCCGGAGCCGAGGGCGGCCAGGACGCGAAGGGCGCCGAGGGCGAGGGCCACGAGGGCAGAGAAGCGGGAGGACGACATGCTGGTGGATTTCGGTGGGGATTAAAGCAGATTGAGGTTTATTGACTCGAGGTGGAGGGTGTGTTTGCAATTCAGCAGATGCCAGAGATGAAGATGGGATGAGGATTGGCGATACTCCTCTCGACTCCGGCTACGAGACGACGACGTCTCGAGGACATCTTTATACTTGTCGAGAGGCCGTCGTTGTCTACATCTACGTCTCTATCTACAGAGCTGCCGACTCTCCCGAACAAAGCATCGCTCATCTGTTCTCGATTTAGATTTTTTACGGCGAGGCCTTACAAAGCGGCCTACATCGCGATGTCCGTCGAAGGATCAGAAAAGCTTATTTCTGCATCAGCAGGGAAATAGGCTACTATTACTATTCTAAAAGGCTCAGCTATTGTTGTTATCATTGTCCTGCTGTCGGTTTCCGAATCTACCCAGGCTGTGATCGCGGGATGTTAAAAGGCTCAAGCGCTACAGCCAGGACGCCGCCGCTATGTCGTGCCGCAGGTGAATTCACGGTTAAAGGCGCAGAGCGAAATACAAAGTAAGAAAAATAATTAAAAGATCAGCTCTCAACATATTGGTTACGAGGAGAGCCGAGGTTCTCTCGTGCTTACGAGCACGGTCGATCAAAGAGTGTGTTGGTGGGGGTGTTTTACTCACCATTCAATTTGGCCTTTCAATCTCACTACTCCCTCAGCCAAATTTACATGCAATTGCCTCTTCCACTTCAAGCCAACGCCATAGACGAGAGAATGGCCTCCCTCCTCGACCTCCCCCCCGACGTGCGCACCCCCATCCACGCACTGGCGAGGGAAACGAGCGATGCCGGCGAGGCCGCCGACAGGCCCTTTCCCTTCCGCAGGCTGCCCGCGGAGCTGCGCGCGCACGTCCTCGAGCTCACGGACCTGGGCTGCGCCGCCGTGGCGGGCTACAGCCCGGCGTTCGAGACCATCGAGATCCGCAACGGCAAGATTGCGCTGGGCAGCATTTTCGACGACTCTGGCGCGGAACGCGGCGGCAGGCGCCGCCGTGTCCCCACCGCGCTGTTTCTGGTCGACCGCCAGATGTACCGCGAGGCCGCGCTCGACCTCTTCTACCCGCGCAGCCGGTTCGAATTCTACGGGTACAACTTCGCGGCGACGCTGGGCGCGCTCGGGAAGATGGCGCCCGCTGCGCTGAGGCGCATCCGCCACTTGTGGTTTACCGTGACGGACGAGCAGTACGCGCTGTGGCCGCCCGCGGAAGAAGCGGCGTCGCCAGACGCACCGCCCGATGCGGCCTCCGCTCCGGTCCTCCACCGCCGCCCCCCGGCCCCCCGCGGCGACCCGGGCTGGCGCCTGCTCGTCGCGTTTGTCGGCGCCCACATGGACCTCCCGCGGCTGAGCATCACCGTCGACATGATGAACTGCGTGTGGAACGAGGTCGAGGACCGCCTGGTCGACGACGAGTTCGACCCGTCCGACGACCTGCGGCACGCCTACGACATGTACATCGACCTGGCGACGGCGCTGTGCGCCCTCGAGGGGCTGGGCCACGTCGAGTTCCGCGTCGGCGCGTTTGGCGACATCGCCCCGTGGCTGGAGCGGGAGGTGCTGGGGAGCCGGTTCAAGGGCGTCGTGGGGGCCGAAGAAGAAGCAATGGGCCGCGTGCCGCGCCGGAATGTGCACTTCGAGCAGAGGATCCCAAGGTACCACGACATCAGCAAGCGGCTGGAGGGCTCCAACTACCATCCCGGAGAGCCAAACGGGTAGGAGGAATTGTGCTACAAAGCAGCGGTGCTGCCCATTTTAATACGAATCAACCGGAGCAAGGAAAGGAGAGCTTAAGGTCGCGCAGGAACTGCTGGCTAGAACCCTAGAGCCCAAGGTTCCCTGCCCCCTCTCCTCCCGCGCCCTTGCGCTTCGGTTGCTGCCTTTCCTCTTCGTAAAGAGGCGTGTTGTCAAGTGGCTTAACCCATTAGAGGGTGTATAATAAGTAATCAGAGTCAGAGAAAAAAATTATGTAAACCATTATCTACTTTTCTACCGCGCGAGTATTTTTATATATGCCTTCACTTGTTTTGGACGTATAATAGATTCTACGCTTAATCTCTGAGGTGAAACAATCTCCAACAAGTTATGCAGCCCACGCCTAAAATAGTTTCGTGTCAGCGAAATCTAAGACATCTATGCAGGTCCCAGATTTACTAGGTGCATGTTGTAAGTGGCTACATTTTAGACATTTCAAAGGGCCTGGCTCAGCCTTTATTTGTCAACATTGGCTCGAATCCGAGTAATCGTTATACAATTCCAGCCCTACGAAAATGAAAACTATAAAGCATAGGGCGATTATAAGTAGAGGTGGGACACACTTCGTTGCCAACTACCAAAAGGTGCAATATATACAATATGTACGCTGTAACCAACCCTTTGCGCAGTCTCTGCCCTCCTGATATAGCAAATCGGCTCATTCGGTCGTCGGTGGACGCCCAATCCTCTAGTCCAAGGTCTTGGTGGCCCAGCCCAGGGTCGGCGTGCTGGCGCCGTTGAAGACCACAAACGCGCTCTTCAGAGCGACGTCGCCAAAGATGTTGATGCCGATGTCCGAGCTGTCCTGCAGGCCGCCGAAGCAGGTCGAGCTGCCGGTCTCCACGGGGCCGTAGTTCATGTACGTGGCCGGGATGACGATCCGCGCGGTGCCGACGCCGAACGTGAACGTGGGCAGCGTGGCGCTGCACGAGAACACGTAGCCGCCGTACGTGTTGCTGTTGGACGACCCGGTGACCTTGGCGTAGTAGGCCTTGACGATGGCGGTGGGGAGGTACAGGAGAGTCGTGCCCGTGTCGGCGATGCCGGTGATGGTGCTAGACGCGAAGGTGGCGGTGCCGACGGCGTAGCCCGAGGAGCTGAAGGTCCAGTAGCCGGGGTTGGTGTTCACGGCGACGTAGGTGATGTCGCCGGTGTAGAGCGAGGAGTTGATGAAGCCGAAGTCGTAGCTGCCGGCTATAGTTTTGCTCAAGTCAGTACTTGGTCCCCCAACAGTGGAATTCTGGGCGCCCATTGGGCGGAAAACTTACGGGCGTTGTGCTTGAGATCGGCAGTGAACAGGGGCGAGTTGAGCGCGCTGTCGGCGTTGCCGAAGAAGGTCGCCACGGCCTTGGGCGAGGCCGTGTTCAGGCTGTCGAAGCCCAGGCCGAGCAGGCCGTCGGTGGAGCTGTCCGACGTGAAGGACGACGACACCGTCTCGGCGCACTCGACGGCCTGGGCCGCCACCGTGACGCCGCCGATGGTGACGGTGTCAGTGTAGATGTTGCCGCTGGACGAGCTGCCGTCGCCGTACTCGATGCTCCACGTGTACCCAGACAGCAGCTTGGACGTGCTGCTCTTGCTGGGCGTGTAGATCGTCTGGCCGTCGACGTCCTTCGAGGTAGTCTCGCTGCTGAAGACCCACAGGTCCGACGAGCCCGTGTCGAGGTCGAGCTGCAGGACCTGCGCAGGGGTGCCGATGCTGACAGGGATGGTGTAGGCATCGTCGTAGGTGTCGATGGGGGTGGCGACCACGGCACCCTCGCTGCGCTTCTGCACGAGCCCCGTGCGATCCACGGCGGCCTGCAGGTAGTCCGGGATGGGCACGCCGAACTTGAGGTACGTCTTGTAGATGGAGACGGCGCCGTTGAAGTTGTACTTGGGGTTGCGGACCTGGTGCAGGGTCGTGCCGCCCACCCCAGCGCTGTCGCGGGCGGTGGTGCCGATCTTGGTGGGGATGGCTGCGGCCAGGCCAGCCAGGGTGGCGGCGGCGAGGATGTGGGTCAGGGGCGCCATGATCAGCTTGCGTGGAAGGTTGCTTGGGGCGTTTGATATGTGAGTCAAACTTTAAAAGATGGGATGATGTGCAAGTGCCTGTGAGACCTGGAGAAGACTAAGACTGGGCTGACGATCTGGACCTCAAAGGAAGAGCTGAGGAACGGAGGGCTACGCGTCCTTTTTTAACTGCATGGGACTCGGTCCTAACGACATGACGAACATGAGGATTGTCGCGTGAATATACCAGGAAGGGAAGTTTGGTGACATGTTATCGCAACATGACGATCATCGCACGAAATCTGCCAAGAAAGGAAGCCCCCAGACCCCTGCCTCGTCGTAGCCCTCGGCGCGATGTGATGGCGGGCGGACAAGGGCGCGAATACATGCCAAGATAGGCAGCTGGCCAATGCAGAGGCGCCCGGCCTGTGATAGCGAGATGGCGGCATGGTCGCGGACCGGCAGATGATATTACCTCCCAGATAATACGGAGCAATACTACCTTCCCCCAACACAGATCTTTCCCCGATGCAGATTGCGTTGCTGACATGTGCCTGGCGTACCTGACGAGCCCAGATGCGGTAGCGCAGCGCAGAGGTCGGGGCACGGGGCTCTGATTGGGCAGCTCCGCCTTGGGGAGCAGTGGGCAATAAGACCTGCCGTTTCGGCATTAGTCAATGCAGTTAGGCCGGGATCAAGGTCTGAGCGGCCCGGGCCTGCAACCCCACGGCTGATACGATGGCTGCCTTGATTGCCTCGATTGCCTCGATTGCCTCGACTCCGGATTATTGACTTTCCTCTCCGAGGATAGCAGTATGCAGTTTGCCTCGACCTTCCGGCAATGGCTCTAGGCCCAGCCTTAACCGTGCTGACATGGACTGGGCCAGAGCCTGATGTGTTTGGGGGCGGGATTGGGGGCGGGGGAGAACCAAACAACAAACACAGAGGAATCCCCAAGCAGACTGACGCAAGGCAGGCTGCCGGTGGCCTGGCGCAGTGCCGGGTAATTCCCTCATACCCCGGGTCTCTAAGTCGGTCGTCATGTTATTTTGTTTGTATGATGTTGTCCTGTTCGCGAGTTGTTATTCCCTCATTCTTTTCTATCTTGGGTTGACCTACCTTCCCAAAACGCCATCCTCATTATCGTTTTTCCTCCCGTATCGTAAGCTAGGCCCAGAATTCCTGCGACGTAATAATTCATGATTATTATATGTAACGCTCTAGATAAGAAGTCTTGAAAGGGAAAAAAGTGCTGGAGGGAAATGCATGATAGTGGTATTGAGACCATGTTGTCCTCGCCCCACGTGACCTCTCGTGGGGGCTGTATGGCCCTGTCGCCGAGGGTTCCGCCTACATCTCGTCTGAATACGCGTATACGGAGCACTCCACACGGAGTACAACTATCGTCGATGTCACTCCATCACAGTCTAGATGTTGGTGGAGCCCTCTGGGTGCCAGGGCCATGAAAGCTCACGAGAGGTCACGTGAGAGGGAGACACAGAAATGGCCTACGGAGTAGAGTCCCGCCCGACCCATCTCACTGCTCCCATCTGCCTTCACTGTGCAAAGAGAACCTATCTGGTGGGCAGGAGAGCAGACGGAGGGCCCGCGTTCCTCCTCTTCTCTCGTTTCTCTTGTCCCGTCGGCTTCTTCCTGCGTCTGGCCAGTCGGCTGCCGAAAGGCTGCCAACATCACATGCCAACATCACATGGCTCCTGTTGTCTTCCATACCCACTTCTGGTCTCCATAGGCGCAACAAAACGAAGACATTCTTGCGTGCCCAACGCTCTTCGCCCCAGCACATCCTACTTAACCCCCTCTTGTGTTGTTTGCCGAAACGAGTGTATCTATGTGGGGCAAAACTACGCTTATCCTCCCCACCTGTCTAGCGCCGGCCCACATGTGGTTCCACAGAAAGCTTGATTCCGTCTTCATCTGCCTTCTTCCCCCGATCTTGTCTCACCCACCCCACCCACACAATGTCCAACGGCAACGAGCGCTTCAACGCCGCAGCCGCGGCCTGGGACGGCAACCCGGACGTGCACCGCGCTTCGGAGGCCGCGCTGCAGGCGATCCTGCGGTTCCGGCCGGACCTGGAAGAGACGCGCACCGCCGGCCACAGCGAGACCAACGGCCTCGACGTGCTCGAGATCGGCTGCGGCACGGGCCTGCTGACGCTGCGGCTCGCGCCGTACGTGCGCAGCATCGCCGCCGTGGACGCCGCGCACGGCATGATCGACGCGCTGCGCCAGAAGCTGGCGAGTGAGTCATCGGCGGTCCAGGCGGCCGTGACGCCGGTGTGCGCTCTGCTGGAGGATCCCGAGGACGCAGCTCTGCCGGCAGCCGCCCCGACAGGTCCCGCCCGCCGCAAGTTTGACCTCGCCGTCAGCCACCTCGTGCTGCACCACATCCCCGACCTGCCGGGCCTGCTGCGCACGCTGCTCGGCTGCCTCAAGCCCGGCGGGCAGGTCGCGCTGACGGACTACGAGGACTTTGGCCCCGCCGCACGCCGCTTCCACCCCGAGGGCAAGATGGCCGGCGTCGCGCGTCACGGCATCCCCGCCGCCCAGTTTGCCGGCCTGCTGCGCGACGCCGGGTTCGTGGACGTGCTCGTGCGGCCGGAGTGGACGATGGAAAAGGCCGTCGAGCGGTATGCGGGCGAGTGGGATGGAGGCAAGAAGCCCCAGGGCGTCGAGCACGAGACCATGGAGTTCCCGTTTCTGCTGTGCCGGGGGACTAAGCCGTGAACGGGCGTCCGAAGAGGAGCTGTGTATATCTATGTAGCAAGTAAATACGTTAGCAATATGAAATGGTTTGATGATTGGAACTGTAATCAGAACCTGTCGATAAGTAACAAGACTCTCCTGGCGTGATTCTAGCACAACAGAGCTGTTTGCCTGCACTGGAGTTCATTTGGCAGCACAATCTTGGCTTGGTCCGCTTCTTCGTGACGTCTTGAAGGTCTGCTGACAATGGTCTGTCAACAATGTCAAATCTCGACGGTCCAAGAATATGGGGATTGCCTCAGCCTTGTTCTGTATGGCCACTGCAACCATACTGCGTTCGTTATGCTTTCCGGGCACCTCGTGAAGCCCTCAGCCGCCCTTTTTTTATCAGAGCCTGGCCAACTTCCTTTCCCCCTTACGTTTTCGGGGCCTTGCATTCCACATCATCACTGTGTGCAGCAAACTCTGATTATTGAGTATGGCCTTCGGCGCGTCGCCTGCTCAAACCAATATGTATACGATGTGCACTGCCAATACAGAGTCTCGCCGTCCTGCTTCTCCCTTCTCTACATAGCTTCTCCTTGTGCCACGCAATATCTGACGAGCACACGAGATCACGTATTTCTCTTCTTTCCTACCGTGTCGTCCAGTACTTCGTTCTCTGGTCCAAAGTTGTGTTCATGTGTACCTCCACACCTTGCATGGGAGTGGAGAGACATTTCAGCACGAAATCGAGCCGTTTCTTGATGTATTTTCGGCAGGACCCGTCGCTCCTTCCTCGCCCACCGATTCTCGACGCACTCAACGCTCTCGACGCGCTGTCGTCGCTCCTTCCCTACAGGTAAAGACAGAGCAGAAGGCAGTGCTTATCAAGTGAATCTTTCGTCCCCTCTCTCCGGCCCTCCTTTCTCTTTCTTCTTCTTCTTCTTCTCCATGCCTCCACCTGGAATCCGCGGACGCAATCCGGAAACAGACAGGTACGTGTCTCTCGGGAGGTGGCAATGCGGTGAGAATGGTTTTGTGCAAACGCTGACATCTCCCAACACACCGCAAACATCGGCACCGGAAAAACGCCATCCAGGGCAGCACGAGGAGCTGCTACTTCGAGCAGTGCCAACATTGTCGGTATGTCTTGGGAAGGAGACGTCTTCACTGTGCCACGCAAGCGCAGCGGCATTCTAGCACGCCAGGGAGACAGCAGCATCCGAGTGCTTTATTCTCCCTCCCCTTCATTCGCCCTTTTCTCGTTGCCTGTTTTTTTTCTTCTCTCCTACTTCCATTTGTTGGGTCGTCCTATGCAGATACTCAAACCCACCACACCAGCTTGTTATCGCAATGGTCCTTACAGGATACCAGTTCTACTTGGTTCTTTATTCATTGCTTGTCTTGCCAGTGCTGACCGTCAACGTCGACAGCGTTACTCAATAGTTAACATCGGGGGGCAGTATCTCAGACCTCGGCCCAGTCGACCGGTGCCTTGTACGAGCAGCCGCGCAGTTGATAGTCGCAATACCGGTTCTTTGTCCAATACTCTATCTGGGTCTATGACCTGAATCCCAACCCTGAGACGCAGCACTTTGTGTCGTGGAAGCGAGCGCTTTGTCGCGTTGCTGGCGAGGGATTAGATTCCAGCATACAAAATCACACGTTCTGCGACTTACTGCGCACGCTTTTCTCCCTTTCCACTGCACAGTCATCCCAACGAACAAGACGGTACGTAGATTATGTGGCATCTGTTTTCTCTCCCTTGACTTTAATTTTCTCCTGCTCATGTTCCAAATTCTGACGTTTTACTCCGATGGATCTGGTCTCCTTCATCCACCAGCAAACAACTCCATTGTACTCGACACCACGATCACGCATCTTTTGCTTTCTGCCCTCTATCCCCTGCCCAGCATGGTGCTCTTTCCCCTACCCAGAATGGCGAGCGATGGGCTAGTCTGGTTCTCGCCCGTCTGCCGCGGGCCGTTTACATGCTTTACGGTCCGCGTGGGGATGAACCTCTACATTGTCCAAAAATGGCTCGGCCTGCCCGACTGGCTGGGCGTTGTCCCACCGCCGCAGTTTGCTCCCCTGAACGCCCTCTCGGGCTTTTTTTTCTTTGTGTACACTCTCATTCCGTGGGTCGTCTTCCCTCTCCTGGACTTGTTAGAGGGCCGCACCTGGCGGCAGAGCCTAAGGCAGAGTATTCGCATGTCGTTCACGTTTTGGATCTTCTTCTTCATCATGGGAAGTGTAGTGCGTCTCCCTACCTCCCCCTTTTAAACCAGCCAATTTGCCAGGCCCGAGCTAACTTCCTGTAGATCAGCCTGTGCGCAGATTGTGACCCGTCGACAAACTCTGGTGTTTGCAGAGACTACATGCCGGACCTGGCCTACGCGTTTGACCGGGAGGCCTTTTGGCAGTAGGACTTCTCGTTCCATGAAAATATATTTTTGTTGTACGGAAGGCTAGGAATGGAGGTTATTCAAACAAGAAAGAAAAGATACATCGGTGGGATACTAGGTGTACTGGCGGATATTTTCATCCTGTGCAGAATACACAATCAAACCCAGACCCCTCTTCTGCGCGTTCGTGTACTTTTATTTCATGGTGTCTACGACGAGCACAAAATAGACTATAGAGTTTTTTGCCGCCAAAAAGAGCCTTTCAAAAGAATTGCGAAGAGGTTCCAAAGAATGTATGACAGGGCTAATGCATTGGATGATGCAATGGCCGAGTTTTCGGCTCGTTACTAAAACGGACTGGGCAGTCCTGCCCAGAGAGCCGTGATGCAGCCCGATGGCCACACCTCCAGCGTAGCAGATAAGACTGCCAGCCATTTTGTTGGGGTCCTTACCACGGCAACTTCTTCTTCGGTATCTTGTCCGCACGAGTCTCGGATCGTAGACCAGCCGTCCCGTTCTGACATGCCCCTTGACGGGGTGCCGATCGTGTATTCACCAATTGGTCCTCTTCTTGTTCTTCTTCTCGATGCTTGTTTTTCTGTTCTCCCCCTATCCCTATTATCGAGGACCATGCTTCTTTTTTCTGTGTTTCTTTCTACATTTCTTATCATCTTCCTCTCTATGTTTCTTTCCATCCATTTTTTATATTTATCTTTTTATCCTTTTTATGTTCCTTTCTATCCTTCTTTCCATTTTTCTTTCTATCCTTCCATGTTTCTTTGAACTCCACCGTGATGGGCGACAAGCGATGGGCTGTAATAGCCTGCTACATAGGAATGAATACCATGATATTTTATGCATTGCAATTATTCTCTCCGACGGAGCAAATAGGAAAGATACGCTCGCTCTACCTGCTAGCCACTGCCTGCCTTTTATGTCATCCACATTATCCAAAAAGGTCAACTTTCGGCACATCTACTCTTCGCCCTCGCCGTAAAATACCAGGCACCGCACCTCGATGCTCTGGCGGCCTTTAGCGTCTGCGGGCGTAGCCGGGTCGGCAAAGGCCGTGTGCGGGGTCCACGCGGACACGCCGGGCCGGCCGTTGGGCAGCACCTCGCTGCGCGAGTCGAAGCACTTGATGAACAGCACCTCCTCGGGCGTCATGTCCTTGACGTAGTAGAACTTGTGCTTCTCGCTGGGGACGACCGTGTATGTCTCGCCTGGAACATGTCTTCCGTTAGCATATACACCAAGAACAAGAAGATGTTGTCTTTTCTCAAGGAGGAGATAGTACCTTTCACTTTGTAGCCATCCGTCGACTGCACGTTGGCAACGTCTGGGAGCACCTCCTTGCCGCGATCATCGTCGTCGTCGGCGTCGCCCGGCTGGTTCGGGTACAGCAGGTCCACCTTCACCAGGTCCGAGAGCGCCGCCGAACGGTAGTCGACAAACGCTAGCGGGTGGTCCGTCGCCGGGTGCCCGATCGGCCGCCACACGTTGATGATCTGGTAGCGGCCCTTGAGGAGGGCCTCTACGTCGTCCTCGCCCTCGCCCCCGCTCGCGTGCCGCCGCACGCGCGCCGCGGCGGCGCCCGGCGTCTGGTCGACGTGCACCTGCTGCACGGGCTGGCGGGCCGCCTCCGGGTTGCGGCGGCGGATGGTGTGGTCGAAGATGACGACGCGGCGGACGGGCTCCCCGGGCGTGGACAGCTTCTCGCGCACGAGCTGCTCGACCTCGGCGTAGTACCCGCCCCGCACGGCGGCGTCGTCGACAAAGTCCTTCTCGCTGGCCGGGGCGTCGAACAGCTGGAAGCCCGAGACGTCGACGGCGAACTTGCTCCCGGCGGCGGCGGCGTCGCGGACGTTGCCGACGGGCCGCTGGCGCTCGAGGCGGTCGTAGGACGAGGCGTCGACGTCGACCTTGGCCCAGGGCTTGACGAAGGGCACGTCGCTGTCGACGATGGTCGCCGGGTCGGCGTAGCGGAAGGCGCCGGAGGTGGTCATGGCGGTGCTGCGGGGAATGATGAGTGAAGCTGTGCTAGTAGTCTGTCAGGTTTCGTCTGAGAGGCGCACTGCGAGTTGAGTCTATCTGTGATTGCAATTCTCAGTTGACGGAGCTGTTGTTCAAGCGGCGGGGATCGTCGCATTTAAGCCACTCCAGTTTGCGCTAGGATGCCCATAGGACGCGCGATGACATCGCCCGCTTACACGCCTGGCAGCCCAAAAAAACGGCATTATTAATACGACTGGTTAATAATACAAAATCCGGGTGAGGATCCCGCGACGTCCAAGGAATTCCAAGAGCGCTAAGCCTAATTAATACGTCGGAATCCCATGTTGCTGTCAAAATTATAAGGGTTTTAGACCTATAATTATAGCGAATTACAGCAGACAGCTCACTAAATCCAATGTTTTGTAATGAGTTTTTGCCCTGCAAGTTGTAGATTTCGGTGGTCTCTTCGCCCACTGTCCTTTGCCCAGCACTGCCTCCCGAGGCGCACAAATCCACTGGCCCAGCAAGCCAAGGGAGCCAGTGGTTGCAGTTTTTCCTCTGTCTACAAGGAGGGAGAGCCGCCTTGAATCAAATAATAGTATTCCAATTTTCGTGACGCTGCAGCGGGATCCTCCGGGTACGAATCCCGGGGCCACCGTTTCGCCTCACGCCAAAACCACGAGCGTCCGAGACAGAACCAAGCTTTCGGGATGTCGTCTCGGCTGCGTATTTGAAATGCAAGCAAACCCCGAAAATGCAATGCGGGCGCGCGAGGTAATTGTCCGGTTTTCTGTTCCGTGGAGTCAGCTTTGTCGAATTTTCTGGCCACATGGTTCCGTCAGCTAATTACCAAGCCCATCCGTGACCAAGCCGTTCAAATTGGCCCGACCTCATGCGCGATGTCGGCCACAGGGAGAAAAGGAGAAGTAAGGGCTGGCACCTGGATGATGTGACTGAAGAATATGCCAAACACGGAAGACAAAGTAGAATTGTCGCGTGTTGCCTCTCAACAAGCACCCTCGGGATACGCGATCGTCACCAAGCTTTGCTTTCTGCTGCACAGCGTTCCACACTCCAACTCCAATACAACCTCAATCGATCTCCGCCACGCAACGTGGAGATGCTAGCAAGATCTGACTAGACAAGAACAAGCGACGCCTCGAGATCCACAGCGGCGGCAATGTTCGAACCGTTCTCCAAGGGGCATCTGGCCCCACCGTTCAGGCGATCGGATCTGGAGATCTTCAAGCGGGGGACAGCAGGGAGAGGAAACGCACTTTGCCCTTATCGTATATGCGTAAGATAAAATAAAAATAAAAATAAAAATAAAAATGGAAATTTAGCTGCGGCTGCCACTTTGTCCATCCCTCGCCAAGAACATCGCGCAGCCGACCTTTTTTCTGCTTCGTTCTGGTCAACTCGCTGCTCTCCTCGCCCTCAGCTCCCTCTCATCTCTAACTTGTCTCGCGCGTCTGCTGCAATGCGTTCTCTCCCGGCTCTGGCCCTTGTGGCCGCGCTTTTCCTTTTCGTCGATGCTGCCCTCGCGGAGCCAGAAATTATCAGTAAGCTCCAGCCAAGAATGCAAAGAAAAAGAAAAGAGACAAGGCAAAAACGAAATATGAAATGAAAGAAACCAAGATAAAGGAACATTGTTCTAACCTGTAAGCAGTCAATATCGGGTCCGACGCCGTTACGGTCACCATGCCAGGCACTACGACGATCACCGACTGCACTGCCACCATGATCTTCAGCACGCCCGCCACGACCTGGGCGGCCGCGTCCGCGTCCGGCCAGGACGCCACCACGCATGGCGAAGACAGCACCATGCCCGCCGCCGCTGCGGCGACGCCCGCGATGGCTCGGGCTTGGGACTTCTTCCTAGAATCCCTTCGTGTTGCGGCCAGCTACGGCGGGTTGTTTTTCTGGGTGCACTACGGGCCGATCTGGTTCCGGCGCTTGCGGGCGAGGCCGCACCGCAGATAGATCGCTGCATAGAAGAAGAAGGGAATAAAATATGTGTGGCGTCGCGTTGGACGTTTTCTAGATCGCTTCCCGCCCAGTGCAGTGACTATGTGTTCTCGCAGAACAGTCTCATCTCTAAAGTGAATCACCCACGCAAGCCCGTTCGTTCATCGTAACTAGCGAAATTGTGTGTGAGGAGGCCTAGTATTGACCGTAGAGTGCTAGGCAAGCAGCTGGCGCAGCCGACACGGCCTCCACCATTGAGGCCTTTATCATCTAGGCCTCGTCGTCCACATCACGTAGGCTTCACCATCCAGTCCTTTGTCATTCTTTAGTCCTCACCTTCCTTGTAGATGTATTCGTGTGCTTTGGTGGCCAGAGTCATCTAGCCATAGACAATAGCAAAAAGGGACCTGACGAGCAGGTGAAAAAAGGCAAATACGGACTACGCGCTGGTGGATAGGCGCAATGGGCAGGTCTTGGTGCGTATAAATACCTCGCACTCTCCCCTCCCGCCAGCCTTTGCTCCTCTCTTCCTTCCTTCTTTCATCAACCGACAAAAGCGAGCCCGTTCGAGCTCGGCTCAGCCGAGTTCCTTCAGAAGTCGGCTGAGAACCACTTGCCACGACTGTGGCAGGAAAGTCGTTCTGTTTCGGCATAAAATTTTTTTCACATACTCTACCTTGAAGAACTGAGAGACAACATTAAGCTGCCATGTAAGATGCACCATCGTGGGGATGACTAGCGACAATATGACAACAAAATTCATTTGCCGTTCAGCTGTTTGTATCACCCCTGCCGTGGTAATTTATCGAAAATTTTCACGAACACCAGCAGCAGCAGCATCAGCAGCAGCTATAGCAGCAATTACGAGGACGCTTAGCCCCCGCACCCTCCTGGACATCCAGTGGTATTTGTCAAGCTGCTGGCCTTCTTGGCCATTCTATTCCTCGGCGTCACCAATGCGGCCGAGGCCAGGGGTAAGTAAACCTGCAAGCCAATGTGGGTAGCCAAGACCAAGGAAGCTAGGGAAGAGATACAGATTCTAACATTCGAGTAGGCGTTGACCCCGTTATAGTGCCGTTCGAGGACTTCTTGTACAAGAACGGCCAGCCCCCCATCGCGACGGCCCTCTACGTGGTAACCCTCCCCCTTCCGGCCTCCACGATCTTCCTCACCTCGACCGTCACCACCTCCGTGACCTCGCCCGTGACCCTCCCCCCCGTCGGCACCACGTCGGCTACCGAGCCGGAGGACAACCTGAAGACGGTGAAGGCCGTCCTCGACATCATCAAGACGGTGGTCGACTGGGCCCTCAAGTTAGGGAGTTTGATCGCGCTCATCTTCGTCGGCCCCTCGGCGGGGCCAACAGATCGTCAGAGGATGCAACGAGCGCGTCCGCCGCCATGTCTCCTCGTGCCCCTGGCTCTCCTCGTGCCTCCCGCCTCTCGTGGTTGACGAAACCCGACGACGGACGACTGTGACGGTGACGGAGACTGTGTGCACTGCGAAAATGACCGCCGCCGCCGAGTGCACGTCGCCATCCGGCAAGCCTGATTGTTACAGTGATCACTTCCTCCGCGTCTAGCTGTGGTGGCGCAGATTCAACGGAAAACCAAGCTCGGCCGGCCAGCAAGAACTCCTTATGATTGCTAACCCAGTAGTCCCGATCCCACACCCGGCCGCGTCTGGCCATCACCCTTTTGCCTCCTGGCCGTTGTCATCTCCTGCGTCTGGTGCCGCGTCCGGCCCGGCCCAAAGCCCACCGGCGTCAAGTCCAGCCGAAGAGCAGGATATAACTGCTGCGGGTCACTCTTCGTGAGGATGTTGATACATGGCTTCCATTGTCTGCTTTCGAGGCCCTGCTCGCCCCGACGGCGGTTAACCAATATGCTAGCGACTGCGGCGGGAACCAGTCCGCCGCCTCTTCTGTGCTCTGTGACCTAGCCAGTTGTTACGTCGGCAATTACCGCCGAGGCATAGGACCTCCGGTTACACCTCGCTGATGACTTAGCCAATGGAGCCCCTGACTAAGGCAAAGACCTTCGTGGACCTCGTTAAGACCGTGCTCGGCTGAGTCCTGCCTATTGGAAGCCTTATCAGCCTCGTCGTTCTCGGCCCAACGGCAGGCAAACAGACCGTCAAATGGTGCAATGATGGCTTCCGCCGCCCTTTCCCGCGGTTCCGGCTCCCGTTGGTGGCAAACCCCGATGCGGACGGCACGCTGCCAACTGCGAACCCACCATCCTCGGCATCCTCATCTCCCGTCCCCTCTTGGCGACTCATCCGCGACGAGTCACCACGGCTCTATTTACGGCCACCCTAACACCAATACCACTACCACCGGCGCGGAGTGGTCGACGAAGGACAACATTGATCTGGGTTTCAGACTGTGGAGTGCGCTGTACCAAGTCTGCGGCAATATTGTCGCAATCGCTATTGAGCCTGAGCGTTACCGAGGATCCGAGAGTGGGTGTCTGGCGTCGTGGTGCACCTGTCACGATGACAAGCCCCTCGTTGATCGGGACGTCGAATAGGCTTTACGCCAAGCTGCCGCAAGCGTCGTGCAGGAGTAGGGCGAGCGTCGCTTTTTTTTTTCCGGTTTTCGTTCGTTCGCTCGTTTTTTTCTTCTTTTTTTTGATACCCCATACGTCACTGCGCTGGTGCAGTGACGAGAAAAGGCGACGATAGAGCGCCAGGAGTTAGTCAATACATTACCAAAGGTCTGCGGCCTCCTTTTTCTTTGCAGTTTGTCAATACCCGTGAAGTGAAAACTCTTCTAGTGTCCGTCCTCCCTTTTCGGCTGCAGATGGCTTGCACCAATGCCGGCGCGGCTAGGGTGGCGGCGAATGCAGAGAAAGATGGTTGGTTGATTGCTGTCTTGCCTTCTCCTCGTGAGACACACATTTATTTTTTTCTTCGTCTGAAAATGCAAAACTCGCGTTTTCAGCACTCCAACCAAAGCACTCTCCGCTTCCTGCCAAGTGACGACTTATTCCATCACCACGTCAAACGAATCTCGCCAACAACCGTACGCACACGGCACCCTCGTTCTCTTGTCGACCATTTGCAGCATCTCCAGAGCGGAAGCCGAGGTGTCCCACTCTGCCAAAGACCCCTGCCAAAGACCCCCGGTTGACTGCGCGGTACCAGCCGTACTCGACGCCATGCGGTCCGAAAGGAGCATCGTCATTGGTAGGAGTCTGCTGCTGTGGAGCCGCATCAGCTGCTGCGCCAGGTCGCATCAGATGCAGCGTGCGCGTGTAGTCGATACGAAGGCAGCGCCGCGTCTCCATCGGCTCGAGTCCGCCTGCCTCGGACATGGTCGTGCAGGGCTCCGCGCACGTGGACAGGCGGACTCTCAAGACGTCAGGCGCGCCGTGCAATGGGTCATCGAGGCTTTGCGCCGTCTCGTGATGCATGCAGGGCTGCTGCTGCCGGTGCTGCTGGCCAGACAAACGATCATCATCTGGGTCCGGAAACAAGAGACAACTGCAGCGCGTCGGGTCCAGACAGCGCAGCTCCGGGGGCGGGCCCGTAAGCATGCCGACCACAATGAACGGCACAGTCGGGTCGCTTTGGTTGCAATGGTTGCGGAGGCGTTCCACAAGATCGCGCCAAGCCTGTGCGGTGAGGCGCTCCTCGGGGCCATTGACCAATGCCGACAGGTCGATATGCGCGGTGTAGCGCCACGTAGCAACGATGGTGCGCTGCTCCTGCTGCTGCTGCTGCTGCTGCTGCTGTCGCTGCTGTCGCTGCGATGTGTGCTGTGCAACCGTCGCGTGGATCTCAAAGGAGGGAAACACGGCCCCAAGGCGCTCCCCCACGCCGGTTTGAAGGTGGACCGCACCGGTGAACGAATGGCGGTGTTGCTGCGGGACGTGGCTCGGGTGACGGCACGCAAAAGTGCCGTAGTGGACGGTGTCGTTCTCGCGGGAGGAACCGGAACCAGAACCAGGTGAGGGCTTGTCCCGACCCTGGCTTTTCCGGAGCCGGATCAGGTCCTCGATACAGACCAGAGACAGCTCCGTGTGGTCGCACAGATGCAGGCGGCCTTCGTAGGCGAGGCATTTCCGCCAGGGCGCCGCTATCGTCAGCCTGTGCTTGTCGGAGAACATGGCCCGAGGGTGGTCGGCCGAGCAGCGCGCACAGTGCATATAGCTGGCGCAGTAATCCCTGTAAAATGCCTCCGTCCTCGCGGCTCCGTGGCCAAACGACGATACCACCACGTGGTTTCTGTACATCGCACGATCTCGGCTGTTCGCGGGTGTCGGGATCCCAGGCCAAGCGGTCCGGCACGGCCACGGGCGACCGTCCTTGCGCACCACGCGCATCGCGTCCTGAAGATGGTGGAACTCAGCGCCGGCGTACAGACGCATAAATGTGCGGCTAGTCTGGCGGAGTGCGTCCATGGAATACGTGTTGTCTCGACCGAGCGCATGTAAGATGAGGACGAGCAGCTCATCTGGAAGTCGGAAAAGAGGGCTCTGGGTTAGATTGTGCTTTCGGCGCAAGACAAGAGCGTCTGCCGGTCTACCCGGCATAGCCTTGTCGGCTACCGCGCCGGCGTTCGTTGTCGGCCACAGAGCCCACAGGCGACCATATGGCATGCCGTCATCGCCAGAGAAGTTGATGCGAGCAAGTTCAATGGCTGCGCCTGGCACGGCTCATTTTCTACCCGCCGAGGTTGGGATAAAACCACCTGCGTTCGAAGTCGCTCGGACCATAGTTGAACGTATTTCTTGACGAGCCTTATAAAGCATGACTGCCATGACGTAAAGACAATATATGAAAAAGGCGGCGAATGCGCTGGGCAATTGTTCTACCTCCGCCATTTTGAACAACGGAAAGAAGGCAAGCGCTGAAGTAAGAGTAGAAAAGCAACGAATAAAGAAGGGAGACGGAAGGGACGGAATGAATGTTGACTGAGGTATGTTATAACTTCTTGAACGGATTTGAAGTTCTTGGATAAATTAACTCTAGCTCTACACATAGAATCCACAACTTGAAAGGGATGTCGGTCAACTCGCCAACATATCTGATTGGTGGCCGCCTTTCGTCCTCCTCATTCCATCTAGGGCAAGTCTGTGCAGGTGCCTTGACATGGCCCAAGAGAAAGAAACAAGTAGCATGGTGATGCTAGGGAGAAGAGAGGAGGCAAAATAGAGCAACCCTTTTTAGTTATTTGACACGCTCCAGCCTACAGCGCCGACGGCGCACCCTGTAGGTGGGTGGGCACGGGCCTTTGTTGATGTTGGTTGTTGCGGTATCGAAAATTGCATATATTCTTCCTAAGCTGCATTGTTTGATGTGCTTCGTCGGCCAACTATATATTGGCCTGTTTGCTGCAAACGAGACATGTTGAGATGATTGGCAAACACAAAGAGGAAAAATGAAAGGAGAACAAAAGCAAATGGTCCATGTCAGACCTCGTGGTAAACGAATGCCATCATTCCCTCGTAATGCCTTTTGCCAAAGGCCAGGATCCCAATCAGAGAATCATCAAATCCCACCATCTTCCTCCTCCTCATCTTCGACCTTGTCGACCTTGTGCACCACGGCCGTGTCCTGCTTATCGGCGACGGCATCAGCACCCTCTTGTTCGTCATCGGGGCCGTCAGACAGCTCGTCCTCGTCCTTGGGCACCACAGCCTCGGACTTGACCGCCTTCCTGGCAGAGACGAGAGGCGTCCGCGGTGCCTTGGGCGTCTTGGGAGCCTTGGGCGTCCGGGGAGTCTTGGGACCGCCGGCAGCAGCAGCAGCGCCACCGCCGCGGCGACGCTTGGGCGTGGTGGTATCGGGGGTGTCGACGGCAGACGCGTCGGTGGCCTCGCCCTCGCCGTGGGAATCGTCCGCGGCGCAGACAACGGCATCGGTGTCATCTGCCACAGCAGCGGCAGCGGCAGTCGTCCCGTTCTTGCGCTTGCGTCCAGGCGTGGCGGGCGGCGTGCCCGACCCGGCGCCTCCACCACCATTGCCGCCAGACACGCTGTCCGGGAACAGCTTCTTCTTGATGCGGGTCCAGGCGTTGGAGGCGCTCTTGTCGTTGGTCATGCCGCACTCGGCAGCCAGCTTCGCGTAGTCGACCTAAGAGCGAATGATGGTGAGCTTTCTGATCTTTTGGAATTTCAGGGCGAGATCTTACCTCCGGAGTGCTCTTCATGCACTTCCAAGCGTAGCCGAGGATCTCCATCTCGCGGTCGGTGAGGCCCACGCCCTTGGCAGCGTTTTCTTTGACAGGGGAAGCCATCTTGCAAGAGTGGGTTTCTACTGTCGATGCGTGCTCCGTTTCGGTGAGCAGAGCGTGAAATGCGTGTTTTGTTTCCGTTCTAATCTGTGTTGGAGTGGGATGGAACACAATAGACACGATGCGAAGAGATGAAGTGTTGCGGGCGAAGACAATAAATAGTAACGGGGAGTGGTATGTGAATCGAGAGCGGGGAGAGGAAGAGATGGGCAGCAAAAAAGGCGAAGAGGTGACAAGGCGAAGACCAGACGGATTGGGACGTGGTGCTCAAATGCAGAGCAGGTGGTGTGCAAGTGATGTGCGAATGGGCGTGCCGCTGTGTCCAAGCCGAGTAAGGATGGGTGTACGTGAATGAATACAAAACGAGTGTTGGCGGGTGGCCGGGGCTGGCAAGCAAACAAAGCAACGAGATGCTGGTATGTACAAGGCCGTTCAGTGCCAATCTGAGACGAATCTGACGGGAAACTCACGGCCGTCTTATTTTTCCCATTGTGGAAGCTCACCGCCGCCCTCCTTTACTGTATCGCCAGCTCCAGCGATGCCGCAGAACGAACCCGCCTTGATATCACTAACAACATCGCCATCACATACGCAGTTCAACAAACATTTCACCGCCGAGCTCAGCCACGTCGTCTTTTGAGCCTCCCTATGCCCAATCAAAGACGTCTTATACAGTAGCAAAAGGTGTGCAGGCGTCCTGCCAGAGGGCGTCTCCGATTGGGCATAGGATGCAATGTCTTCCCGGACAATCGTTGTCCCCCTCCCTTCCTCAAATACACTTCTTCCCATTAGCAGGTCTCGCAGCAAGTTTCGCTTTTCCTAATCGGGTGGTGCTTTTTTGAAGGGAAAAAACACCACCCGATTAGGCTAGCAGAGTGCCGATCCATTCTGCTCGCAACACAGCGAAGCTCGGAAGCTCGCCAGGAGAAGTGCCTGCCACGATAGTTATGGCTCACCTTTACGATGCCTTCAAGCTGCCTGTTTGGTAGAGCCGGCTCTCGCTATCTAGTGCCTCATGCATTATCCGCTAATAAAGGAATCCAACTTTTAAGCACAGTGAGCTGGCACGAGTTCTTCGTGCTCCCTGGCAGCTTAGACGGAGACCTAATGACACCTGGAGCGCTAGATTCTGCGACAACAGAATCGACAGTGGCTTGCTGGTGTTTCACGCTTTGGTCAGACCAGTCCGAATGACCGGAGCTCAACCCCGCGAGCTTTGAGCGCCTCCGGAGACAATCTCGGATCATGGTTCACCGACTCGCCGGTCTCAAGATTCGTGAATCTCGAAAATATGGCGGGATCACCAGGAAGTCTTTCGTACGCCGCTCGCTCCCAGCTCTGCGGCAAGGCCCCCAGCCGCGGGTCATCTACAGTCTCTCCGTAGCCCCTTGGGTTGGCAAACAGCTGCATTGGCCTTCCCCGGGAATCTCCTCTGATAATTGTTCTCCAGTCGTCCGGCAGCGGCCCGAGGATGCCAACAGCATCGCCGAGGCCGTGCACGTAACATTCTCCCACGACATGGAATTGGCCAGATGGAGTCGGCCGCAAGACCATTGGGGAATACGTCCCCAAGATAATGCAGACCGAGTCTCCTGGTAATAGTCAGCTTGAAGTGTCTCGTATGAGCCGATGGAATATTAGCGGCCTCGCTTACCAGGCTGGGCACCAGCTGGAGCCGTGCCGATATGCCCACTCTCGGTTCTGAAAAACCGGCGGCCGCGAATCTTCTGGATCGTGTTCGCCGTCTCTCTTTCGGCGTATATTGCATCGTCCTCCCGAGAGGCGGCCGTCAGGCGCAGAATCTTGCGGAGCATGCTAATCCATTCCGGGTGGCTCAAGAAATGGTTGCCCGGGTGCCGCTCCCGCGTCCGGTTCATGCAGAGCGTCAGCGCAAACGCGGCTTCCATCGTCTCGCCCGTGACGTAAGTGCCTCCTCTGTCAGGCAACTGCTCAAACCAATCTCGGACCACCAGCAGCGTCTCCGTCTCTGTCTTGGAGGCTACCGCGCCGACAGCCGCGATTGTGGTGTGCTGCTTCCCCACAACCTCGAGGACGTCTTGTTCGGTGTGCGCAAACCACGCGCGCGAGATGCCCGAAGACAGCTGCTCGCTCAGAATGGGAGCCGTGAATTCTGTCTTGGACCAGTCTGGCACCCACGACGGCCCCCCGATCTGGCGACCGGCCAGGTCGCAGTGCTTGAGCAGCTCCAGCCGCTTCGTCGTGCTCAGATGGGCGAGGAACGCCTCCTTGTACACGGCCTCGACCGGCCGCAGATAGTCCACCACGATGCTAGAGCTAAATGAGGCAGGCGTGATGCCCAAGAGCCCGTAGATTTTGTCTCTTGGGTTCTCGCAGCCCTTGCTTCGGCTGACGTCCATGATATTGCTCACCGAGTTGCTCCCCGCGTCGTATTTGAGGAAGACGATGTGCCGGCACCGCTCGCGAAACTGCATGGAATGTGTTCTGTCTTTGTTGTGCAGACACAGCACGGCCAGCCAAAAATCGTTCCACGGCATCGTGTCGGCACCGCATTGAAGAAATGCACGCCGGCTGCCGAGCTTGATCTCCTGCCAGCACCAGAGCCTGTAAAACCACGCGCGCTCCACGAAGTTGCTCAGAGCCGTCCAGGTCCGCTGGTCGAAGGACGGCACGTGGTCGTTCCTCCACATGCTCGGCTGGGTGGCGTCGGGCGCGGCAATGACCCGGCCGCTCTTCGTTTCCTCGAGCTGCCGCGCGACATGCTGGAGCGTTGCGAGGGCGTGCTTGCTGTCGCCGGACGCCTCGCCGAGCCAGGCGATGACCAGCTGGGCGAGCGTGTAGATGTGCGTCATCCTCTTCACCTGCTCATTGCGCTCGTCCACGTCTTCCTGGTTGATGCATATGGCGTCGATCCACAGGACCCGCGTCTGGTCCGAGTACCGCAGGCTGCGGAGCGCAGACGCCAGGTTAGGTCGCAGCCCCAGCGCTGCGGAAGGCGGCTCGTCGCTGCCTGGGCCCTCTTCGACCTGGGCGAATTCCGAGACGTCCGCATCTCCCCAGGTGTACGACAAGGCCTCGTATCGCGGCTGGAATTCTGAAGTCTCCTCTGGGAGGGGTGCGGCGGCCAGAAGAGACTGCGTCTGGCCCGTCGCAACATTGAAGAGGATGAAGTCGCCGCCTTCTGTTTCTTCAATCTGCCACGGCCGGAACACTAGAGACTGGAGAGACTCAAGCTGGGGGCTCTTTTCTTTTAATGACGGTGTGGCATCAGGCAGGGGAAATGGCGAATGGATGATGCGGAATTTGATGTCGTCCTCGAACCGGCCGGGCAGAAGATGAACAAGCCGAATCTCCTGTGACGCATTTTGGAGCGGCTTATACCGATATGGCGCCATTGGCCGAAGGATGCTCGAAGTTGACGGACTGGAGGCCAAAGTCGGACCTTGAGCAGGCAGGCAACGAACGAACGAGCTGATTCGACTAGACAAGAGAGAGAGAGAACGCCGACACGCCATGCGCCTAGACCAAAGATTATACTGTTGGGTTCACGCTATGGCATACGTTACCAGCCCGGCGGACTCAGGTTGGTTGAGAAGGAGGTCTACGGTCTCTTCTTGACCTGTGCCCGGGTTGCGTCTGACGATCAGCTGTGCCTAATCGGGGGACCACAGGTTGTGGTCCCCCGATTGTGGTCCCCCGATTAGGCACAGCTGAGACGCCTTACACGTGACCCCGTGTCAAATGGGGGCCAGAAAAGGCAAACCTCTGTTCGACATCCATAATTCGCGGCACGAATTTGATCGCTCTCGACAGCACTTTATGGCTTCTACTTGACCTGCGTCATTCAGCCACATAATTCTGCCACGGCTGTATACTCAGCGCACCTTGAGAAGAAACAAAGGAACGGGCAACTGGCGATGCTGGGTGCACGTGACCTCCAGCACGACGGTCTGCTGGAAAAAAGGAGAATGCGGTGCGTCTGTCCGCTCACAGAACAACCGAGGCTGGGAGTGGGGAAACAGGACGGGATATCTTTTCGTGTCCGGAGAAATTATCAGCCTAGAATCTCTTGTTTCTCTGGTCCGTTTGGGAGAACCGCTGTCGCCAAGGGGGGCTGACGAGAACAGCTCCGCCTCGCCCAGATCGGACGGAGTAAACACTAGGTGCTAATCCACCGCAATCAGGCGCGGACCAAGAGACTAAAAGCCAAACGCCGCAATTACGGAGTAGGTGCAGTTGTTCTTGTATTTGTGCAGCGGTTACCGACAATCCATGCCTAATCGAGGCGTCCCGCTAATACAGGGCCATGTGTCAAACGGGGCCAGAAGAGGCCAGCCAGAACACGAGTGAGAGAAGGGGGGGCGCAATCTGATTACTTCGTACACTCGACAGCACTTCATAGCTTCTATTTGACCTCTCCGAATCTGAGATACCACACAATTGAAGCCTCAGCGCACCTCAAGAGCAAATAATGGAAGAGAACAGGCAACTGGCGATGTGGGGTGCACGTGACCTTAGGCCGGACGGGCTGGTGGAAAAAAGGGAGATTTAGTCCACAACCATCGATAGGCTGTAGAAAAAGGAGGCGAAGACAGCAAAGGGTGGAGAGGAACCTGGCCGATGTGGAGAAGGCTCATCAGCCGCCCCCAAAGTGGAAAACAGCCTTGTTTTTAAAGGTTGAAGGCACCGTTCCAGCCGGAAAGGACGGGTGGCGTTTTCTCCCCCTTTCTTGTGGCGGACCGCTTCAGCCACCCGATAGCCGAGATCAGAAACAACCAACAAAGCCCGTCGTCCACGCTTTGCTTGCCGCCTTGGACGGATCACTAACAGGAGACGTCTGCTCTTTTGTACATGTTTAATTGCACCGCTGCCTTGGCGCGGAGCCCGATCTACAGCCCTACTACGTGTTTCCCTCGTAGGCAGACCCAGCGCTCCTTGGCACTCCTCCATCTCTTTTCTCTTCCATTTCAATTCCGGCCAGGACATGTTAGCCCGGCCCGCTAGTGCTGCAGGTTGCCAGCGTTGGAGTTCGTCTTCCGACAGCGCCGTCTTGCCTTCTCTGTCTCTCGCGCTCTCGTGTTCTCTCCTCTCCACGGGCGGCCGAGGGTGCCGTTGACTGGCTGGTTTTCGATGCCTCCACGCAGAGAGGAAAGCGCTTGGAACCACACACAGAAGGCAGGGGGGTTCATTCTGCAGGCACAGCACATATCTTCGACAATAATTCATAATACCCTTCTTCCCCAGACAGGCAATGATCTGACCCCCCCCCCGTTGTCTGCAGCTAATGCGGAGCACGTCGTATTGCGTCGCGGAACGGCTGAGCACAGCCCTGCCGCGCGCCGAGCGAGGCATACCTCGTATCATCCCATCTGTGTTCAGACGGAATCGAATCCGCGGATGGGTTCCACAGAGACAAAACACCGCACAGAGCAGTAGTTACTCTGTATACGGTGGTCAGCTTCCAGAGAAGATAGAGAGACGAAATGAATGGATCAGCAGGATCAGTGAAGCCGCGATGTTGGACAATGCGGCTTGAGAGCCAACGAGCTTCGAAATGCAGCAAAGCAGCAGCACTTTGCGCTTCGTAGCTGTCTCTCAACCTCGGCGTGGGGCATCTTGGTGCCAAGGAACTTGTCTTTTGGTACCTCGCTGGCTAATTTGATCGTTTTTCCTTTTTAATTTTTATTTCCGCTCCATGTTCCGAACACACGCGGGCTAGCCCTGTCCAGAGAGTCTAGATACGCTACTTTTCTATACCCAGCCGCCGGCGCATTGCTGGACAACTGACGCAAGTCAGATCCCACAAAGACCTCCGTCCTGGGCTCCGGACAGCTGCCCCTGCTTTAGTGTTCGGCGTGTGTCCACTTCTCCGCCGTCTGCCATGTACTACTGCGCACTCATAGGTTCGCCAAGCTGTCCCATTTGGGAAAGAGTTTTCTCTCCAAAAGCAAGTTTTTTGGCTCGCTTTTCTGGGCTGTCGTACGGAGTAGTGCTTTGCTTTTCTTGCATGAAGCCTCTTTTAGTGCCTTTGTGCAGCTCGCACTGCCGCTAGTTGGAGCCTATTGCACTCGTAGTCCGCGTATTGTGCTCCCAAGGTGACTCTCACGGGGAGCGGAATGCCTCTCGGTGGCTCAGCTAACCCGTTTCTTTCTTGTGTCTACTGCGTGTCTGATGGAGACGAGATCCTAGCTAGTTCAGGCACATCATATATATCTACTCCGTACTCCCTACGACTATACGGCTTCCTCCAAACCAACACGAAATGGGGTTAGTTGTTTTCTTGTGGGTCAAGGCTGAGTAGAAACGAACGGGCCAGACGAACGAAAGTTCTCGTAGTCCGTTCGGGAAGCAAGCCAAACAAAGAAAGCGGCTGCCTTCATTAGATCAGGGGTATCACCTCCCGTTGGCCTCGTTCTGCAGCATCTCACGGTGTGTGTGTGTGTGTGTGTGGATTCATTGTACAGATATGGGTAAAAGAGGCGAGAGAGGCGGACTCGGAGGCGGAATCGAAGGCGGACTTGCGAATCGTCTCGTCACCGTGCTGTCGCTTACGGAGTAGACGCCGGTGATGGATGAGTGGATCGGGACAACCTGCTTGTCGAGGACGGAACATGCGTGCCGTGTGTTGCATGCTGCGTGCTGCGGATGAGGCAAAAGTAGGCGGCCGTGATGGAGAACCGAGTAGAAGTTACGATATGCCCACCCTCGATATGCTCCATTGTTCGCCCTACGGTGGAGGCCGATGGGATGGAGAGAAGCTTCTAGTTGAGGTTGGGCACTCTGAAACTCCTCGTCGACCCCCACCTGCGGCCCCATCTTTGCCCACATTGCCAAGTCGTTCCAAGCGTCATCGCTGCCTTCTGAGATGGGCGGCCTGCTCTAGGCAGACGAAGCCGTCTCCGGGGTATAAGTAGATGC
Organism: Sporothrix brunneoviolacea; assembly: GCA_021396205.1. Classification (NCBI taxonomy): domain Eukaryota; kingdom Fungi; phylum Ascomycota; class Sordariomycetes; order Ophiostomatales; family Ophiostomataceae; genus Sporothrix; species Sporothrix brunneoviolacea. Next base: position 92,812 of record WNYD01000070.1, read on the forward strand.
ATCTCCCTCATGCAACAAGCTTACTTTTTCTAGTTCTATCTCCATCAACTCCAACTCCATATAAACACGCAAGCGTCTCCTTCCAGCCCTGCCTCTACCATTTAACAACACCACTCCACTTATTTCCAGAATCATCATCCAGAATGGTCCGTCTTCCTCCTGCCACTAAGCTGCCTCTGGCGCTTCGCAAGAATAGTAAGTCCTCGTTTATCTCCAAAAAAAAAAGGTAAGAAAGGGAAAGGACAAAGATTGCTGACACTACCTCTCCCCCAAATAGTCCGCGACAACTGGGAGGAGAAGAAGCCCGACTTCGAGACGAAGATCTCTGCCACTCTGGGCACGGCCTGGACCATCGACATCAACCCCCTCGCCATCTTCCCCTATGGCACCAGCTCCTACGCCACGGAGAACCTCGGCACGCTCATCAGCGGCTACGTCAGCGGCGCCGCCTTCCAGCTCAACGGCTTCGTCAGCCAGTATGGCGCCGACGGCCTCGCGGACCTCAACAAGGCCGCCAGCGAGCACGTCCTGACCATGGACGTCGACGAGTCGGGCACCATCTCGTACTGCGGCTGCGCGATCAAGGACGGCAAGCTCTTCATCCTCTTCAACGAGAAGAACCTGGGCAGCAACGACTCCGAAGCCGTCAGCCCGCCCAACCTGCTCAAGGCCCTCAACGAGGTGCCCGCCGCCGAGGGCGCCGCCCCGGAGCTCAGCTTCGTCGCCAAGACGAGCGTCCGCAAGAGCTACGACCCCAAGATCGGCGCCATCCAGGCCAAGATCAACGAGGTGCTGGGCCGCTCGGACATCCAGCTGGTGCCCAACTTCGAGGCGCTCTACGGCGCGCTGCTGGCCGAGTCGCAGAAGCCGGGCAGCAAGCTGTACCGCGAGTGGGAGGAGCAGGTCGGGCCCTTTGTGCTGTCCTACTTCGACAGCGTGCGCAACCACCTCGAGTACAACAAGTTCGACAAGGACGACATGCTGCAGGAGGGCTTCAACGAGGCCGTGGAGAAGGGCGAGATCGAGTTCCGGCTGGTGGACAAGCTCGCGTACGCCAACTACTGCGAGGTGGTCGTGGAGGACGGCAAGCTGTTCGTCCAGACGACGCTGGAGAAGTACGGCAGCAACATCGACGACGCCGCCCAGAAGATTGTCGACCAGCTGTAAAGGGGGGGGGGTTACCACCAGTTTGTATTGCACAAAAAAATAAGTCAATATCGGTGGCTGCGCGAGAAGAGCAAGCCTATTCAGATTATAGTTTGAATTTCTTTCCCACTTGAATCTGTCTCTCAATTTACGTCGTACATGAGGGAACGCAATATAAAATGCAGAAGAGAAAACCTGAGGAAAGCAATGCGCAATAAGATACTCTGCCGCCTTTTCCCCTTGTAGAAAAGGGACGTATCTGATCGATCTGCAATGCTACCCTTCAAGCCACCACCAGAGACGCATGCGACGTAAGCTGGGGGAAGCGGGTCAGTGCATCGATCCGTGCCGTCGATCAGCGCGTCGACGTCAGACAAGTGGACAAAGTCGGATCTCGGCGATGCCAGGGTCGTTAACCTCATCAATCGGTATGACGGTGCAGAGAAAGAAGATCTTTGCTCTCCCATCAACGGTGGTGCGAGCGTTTGTTCGATGAAAGTCGGGATCAATTTGTTGCGTTTCCGTGAGATCTGCTAGACGTTCTAGAACACAAACAAACATCCCCCCATCTACAGCCCTCCCCCCCCTTCTGACCAGCCTCGACCCTCTTACTCGTCCTTGGCAATCTTCTTCCGGTACACCTTGGCGATCACGTCCGGGTTGGGGCCCAGCCCGCCCGCCTTGAGCACGTCCAGCTTCGACACCTTGACGGACCGGACGGTGGGCGCGCGCGCGCGGATCGCCTCCGTCACGCGGCTGACCTCGTCGTCGGGGATGTCGCCGCCGAACAGCACCAGCTTGGGGACGGCGCGCTGGCCGGCCGGCTTGGTGGCGTTGCTGCCGAGGCCGGCGGTGTTGGCCGTGTGGACGTCGCCGCCAAAGAGGGCGGGCAGCTCGGCCTCGGCGGCAGCCAGGTCGAGGCAGGTGTGGACGACTGGCTTGTCAGAGAAGGATACTCTTGTACTTATGGTATGAAGTTATTGGGGGAGGGGGTGGTTACCATCGTAGTCGGGAAGGAGACGCTCGCGGACGGCCTCGGAGACCTTGGCGTCACGGCCGAGGCTGGCAACGGGGATGGGGGTAGCCATTGTGCTTTGTGGTGATGAAGGGCGTCTGATGGTCGAGGCCTTTGCATTCATTGGTTGTTGAGGATATGTCGAGATGCTTGCTGGTCGACAACCCCATCCCAGATGGGATATCACGTCCACCTTTATACTTGGGAGAAGGTCTATTTTGGGGTGGCTCGCGTCCTCCCACCGCTTCCCTTTTTCATGATCAGTTCGGTTACAACCTCCGTCCGTGCCGCGCATCACTCCGCTCCATGCACATATTGAGTGCCATCACATGTTGGGGATTTGTTGGTCACAGACCACGGAGCATGGACGGGCCAGCGTCCGTTGGCTGTCGACCAGCGTCCCCTGTCCATAAAGATGCACACTAGGAAAGACAACCGCGGTGGCAATGGGCTGCCCCCGGCATATCTTTGGGGTTGTGCCGGACGGAGAGCCGCCAGGCGCGAGAGCCTCAGATGCATACCACGACTAACCTTAAAAATAGATTGCTTCGACAGGTCGTCATAATCCGGAGGTGCTAACCGGAGGCAGTGGTCCAAATGAGCAGAAATACGGAGTAATACGCGCTCCGTTCCAGAAATGCGGCGAGTCGCTGTCCGTGGAGGTGTGGTGACGAAAAGCCACGCAGCGTGCGGATCACTTTGCCCGTTCATGCTGGTCCATTTTCGGTTCCGAGGGAACGATGCAGGGCAATGCGGCAAAACTGGTGGGCAGCCGCGCGCAGAAGAACATGGTTAAACTGATAGAATAATTGTTGTGCCCAGGGGCGGAAAAATGGATTCGGCAGGTTCTCTCGCAATTATGCCGTCTGCCAAGTTGCCATGCGGTCGTTGTTCAAATTCCCTTTCCCGGACAGAGAGCTGCTTCGCAACGCAGAACATTTGCATCATCAGGCATGTCCGCAAAATACGATGACGTTGTGGTATCTCATCCCGTCTGATTTCCGGGTAGAACACAGAGCGACAAGCACAGCCTCGTTTCGGTCTCGGCAGCGCCTTTGCTCCCCGGACGATGCGAGGCTGTCGATCACTAGATATGTTCAAACGACTGGATGCTATTTTTGGCTTCGATGGATTTATTTTCTTATTTTTGAACACACAATCACGCAGCTGTTGCTGGGAACAAATTCTTGAGGGCCGCGTTGTTGTCAATGCCAAAGAGCCGCTCGAGATCTCCCCATTAATTTGCTTTCTCACGTCTCTCACCGTCGCCTCCCCTCTCCTCTCCTACAGCCACGCGCTGAACCACCGCACCGCCTGCAGGAATGCCTCCTCCTTAGCAAACTTCTGCCGCGGGTCCGTCACGTTCACCCGCACGCCGAACCCGTGGCTCGTCCCGCCGTAGACGGCAAAGATGTACTCGCGGCCCGTCTTCTGCAGCAGCGACGTGATCTGCGTCCACCGCTCAACCGGCATCATGCCGTCGTTTTCTAGCCATTGTCAGTACAGAGTAGCACAAGGAGGGACTAGAAGGGCACTCACCTGCTGCGGCCACGCTGGCGGGCCCTTGGATGGCCGAGATCTCCTCGTCCGACAGCAAGCTCGGGTGCGCCGCAAAGACGGCGTGCGCGCCGCCGCCTGCCCTGCTGTTCTTCGCTCCCGCGAGAACGCCGCCCGCGCGGAAGGCGTACCGCCCGCCGAAGCAGTAGCCCGTGGCGCCGATGCGGGTGACGCCCACGCTGTGCAGGTACGCAATGGCCGCGGACACGATGGGGTCCGTCTGGGCGGGGCCGTGCTGCCCCAGGAACGTGGTCGTGTTGAAGCCGGGCACGTTGATGTCGCCAGGGGCCGGCGTGCCGTTGAACAGGTCGGGGGCGACGGTCAAGAAGCCCGCGCGGGCGAACGAGTCGGCGAGCCTATCATAGAGAGAGCGGTTAGTGGTCAACTATTCTGTGCGGGGGGTTCATCTGCTGCTACGCAAGTGAGACAGAGCTTACAGCTTGTTCTGCGCCAGCTGGATGCCGAACACGTCAGTCAGGTACAAGACCGCGGCCGTCGAGTTACCCTGGCCGACCGTGTATCCCTGCGGCTTGGAAATGTACAAGTTGTAGCCGTTGTGGACCTCTTCTTTGCCGACAGGCGTGCCGTCGTGGGCAACGACAGACGTGTTGGCGACGGGGCAGTTGTGGGCCCAGGCGGCAACGGCGGCGCCGAGGAGAGTGAGGACAGACGAGCGCATTGTTGTGTAGGCGGAGGAGCAACTTGACAAAGGTGAACAAATCGACGAGTGCTTGTCAGTGGTCCGACCTGAGAACATCCATCGACGTGGTGCCCGTGATGATCGTGGGGCATCGACGGATTAAATAGGCCATCTTGTTCCACAGTCTTTGGTACCATTTCGCCCCGTTGCTGCGGGGTTTGCAAGAAAAAAAGACTGATGAAAATATTGAATAGATTAAGGGGAAAGACAGTACACAGAGTATTGCTTATTGCGGTTTCCAGCCATGCGCTTTTGCGTTCTGTTTTTTTGCGTTCCCGCCGGCTACGGGTAAAACATAGGACACCTAAGATTGCGCTGGATTTGTAAGTATCGGGGCTGCTGTCGTCATGGGAGAAACTAATAAAAAGGCGGCGATTGATTAAAACTGGGAGGGTAAATCGCTCCTGGATACCATACCAAGGGACCGGGCCACGGGTCGATTTATCCCCATGGGGCAAAGAGAGGTTGGCGAGGGTGCGTCAGCCAGTGTATCGTGTCCTTGAGGCACCTTGCTCGTCAATGTCATACAAAAGGTGGCAGTATGTCTGACACAGGAGAGGCTGGTCTCCCGGTCGTCAGAATGAGCGTCTTTTCTTTGTTGATCCGGTTTGTTCAGTTTGTTTACTTGAGAAAAGGGGGGCTGGCATGGACCAAAATCACCAACCAATTTACAGCAAGCACGTGAACCACACGTTATCCCAAATCCTCTCTTCTCTATTTGCAGTTCTGTTATGTACCTGGCTAGGCCCGTCTGGTTGGCCTTTCGTTCCCGTGTCCCAATGGTATCAAGTCCCGGGCGGGCTGTTTTCTATGTAGCCCTCCCTGTATGTGCCCTGGTTGAAAATTTTGTACATCCCCGATGTCCCTGGTTTTTTCTTGCCCATAGATTATTATCCCTTTTCTCTTTGTCTCTTTTCCCTGTACGGTTGTTCAAATCCAAATCGCTCCGTAAATGCTCGCAAAAAGTGTCGCTCGTAACCCAAAAAGAAAAAAAAGAAAAAAAAAATGATATATACCAAGAAATCGCATATTCTCTCGCCTAGATTCCCTCGACGACTTCGCGCTCGAGGAGCTCCACCTCGCCCGACTCCCCCTGCCGCCGCCGCTCCATCACCCACTGGCTCTTGCCGCTGCCGCTGTTGTCGTCCTCCTTGACGTACGAGATGCTGTCGGCCGAGCCCTTGTGGCGGTGGCCCATGGCCGGCCGGCGCGACGACATGGGCGGGATGGGCGGCGGCGGGCCGGGCGACGCGGGCGATTCTGCCAAGGCCATCTGCTGCCTCTTCTCGTTGCCGCTGCCGCTACCCCCCGGGCTGCGCATCCACAGCCCCGACCCGGACATGGAGCTGACGCCGCTGACGCCCGCCGGGGCGGCGTCGGAGGACGACGCCGGCTCGGCCGCCGCCTCGTCTTCCTCCTCCGCCACGGGCGGGCAGCTGCTGCTGCTGCTCATGGGACCCGACGCAGCGAACGGCATGGGAACGGGCGAGATGGGCAAGGGCGATGTTACAATCGGAAGAGCGCCGACCTGCAGAGCCTGCAGGGCGGCGGCCTGGAAGCTCGTCAGCGTCGGGCTGCCGCAGTCGCTGCCCGCCTCCGAGTTCAGGCCGCTGCCGGCGCCGCCGCGCGGCGAGAAGCTGCTGGCCGAGTTTTTGCGATGGTGGTAGTGCGGCTGCGAAAGATGTTGCTGCTGCAGTTGCTGCTGCTGCTGCTGCTGTTGTTGTTGTTGGAGCAGGTAGTACGTCGCCCCGCCAAACGGAGAGGAGGCGCTGTCGCGGTCCCCGCGTTCTCTGTCGCCGGGCGCGATGAGCATGGGGCTCCCCTCGCGGCTCGAGCTGAGGCTCGCCTGGCTGCCGCCGCCAAAGGTCTTGCTCCGCAGGCGCAAAAAGGCTGACATGCTCATGTCGTTGTCCTCTGCCAGCTGCGCGAGCTGTATGAGACTCGGCGACCGTAGCTCGCCGCTGCCGCCGAGAGGTGGCACAGCGAGCGACAGGAAGCTGTTTCGGTTGGAGTACTCGGACCGTTCGGTGATGGGCGTCAGGTTGGGCTCCCGCGACACGACGCGGCCGGACGTGCTCCGCCCAACCCCCGTCGACGGCATGAAGTAGCCGCCGTTGGCAAGTTCGATCTGATCCTTCTGCGTCGATGACGCAGAGGAGCTGCCACCGCTGCCGCCGCTGCCACTGACACTGCTGCCATATACGTGTGCGGGCGCAGAGTAGAAGTTGAACTCTTGGCCGTAAAAGCCGTCCATGTCATTGGCCAGCGCTTCGGCGTTGGCCTCGGCAATGATGGCCTCATCATCAAAGTCATAGTCGTCCATGTCCTGCGTATATTCGTCATTGTCGTCAACGTCGTAGTGGTAATCCAGATCCCGCTGGCTCGTGAAGGCGTAGGCCAGATGGCTATATGCCCCCACCGACTCGGATGCTTCTGGTCCCAACCCTGTTGCTGCCGATGCTGCCATCGGCGAAGACGAGTCAACATCGACTCTTTCACCAGCGCCGAGACTCAGACCGAGACCCAGCCCTGATCCCTGGTCAGCCCCCATCTCACGGCCGGGAGGCGAGCTTGTCGGCTCGGGAGAAAAGCGAGGCGGTGAGGAGTCCCGGCGGAACTTGCCCGATGCGGCAGCTTTGTAGGTGGCCTCGGCGAGAGCTGCTTGATAGGCCGCCACACGCTCGGCATCCGTCATTATGGGCGGAAGTTGGCGTCGCAAGGCTGCAAGTGAGTCCTCGTGTTTGCGAACGGGAGCGAACTGGGAGGAGAGAATCGGTGCCGGCGAATTCGAATGCGAACTGCTCGAAGCAAGTGCTGCGAACGAGCCTGTGGTCGTGTCCTCATGCTGCGGTGGTGCCAATCCATCGGCCGCCGCTTTTTCCATAGGCGGCGGTCCTCCGAAGGGAGCCCCAACCACGCTCATCGAAGTATGCGCCGTCGACCCGACCATCTGCGACTTCTCGGACATTTGAGACGAGGGCACGTCTGAACCACGCTGCAGAGACGTGGATGCCGCTTCGATCGCGGCTACCATGGCGGCGCGCTCGGCCTGAGCTCGCGCAAAAGCACCAGGAATCGGCCGGCCGTACTCATCGGTGTCGTGGTTGTCAAAGATGGATTCATCAAAGGGGGCAGTCGACGCTTCCGGGTCGCCAAAGTCTAGCTCGTCCGTCAGGCCCTGGTCAAAGTACAGATCGTCGCCATGGGCACGAGGAGGGGCGACTTTAACAGGCAATTGGTGCTGGGTGTTTTGTTCCCCTTGAGCCAGCTCCTGGGGCCTGATCGTTACAGTCGTCTCCGCCGTGTCGGCTTCGTCTTCGTAGTGGTCGAGTTCGTCGTCTTCGTCGTCACCGTCCTGACCCAAGTCGCGTTCCTCGTCGAGAACGGACATGTGCTGTATCCCAAGCCCGCCAATATCGGCACTGGTGGCCGGCGCTAGCGTGCCCCCGTAGCTAGCCATCTTCATGTTCATCATCAGCAGCTGGGCGGTGTTGTGTGCATCGAGGGGCGACAGCGACGAGACCGACGGCGGGTGCAGGTCAGGTGTCGTGTCCTTTGTAACGGCAAAGCCAATGACGCGGCCGTTGGCGTCCCGCGGTGTCGCCGTCATGCCAGCGCTGATGGGGCTGACGAGCGACGAGGCCGGGTTGGACCGCTGGAAGACGAAGCCAGCAAAATTTTCTTGGTCGTTGTTGGGATCCAATCCTTCGGGGTCGTCGTCCTCGGCAGCGGCTTGCACGGCCGGTTGTTCTTCAGCCTCAAGTCCGGTAACGGCGTCCTCGTAGTGGCTGTCGTAGGCATCATCATCATCATTCAGCCCAGCCTCGGGCACGTCATCCTCTACCCCAACGTATGGTATCTCCTCTTCTTGGTCCTGCCCGTACAGGTGATAGTCATCTTCGGCGTCGTCGGCATCTGCATTCACGCCAGGAATCCGCTCTTCGAGCCCGTCATCATCCATCATGGCGTCGTAGTCAAACCCGTCCTCGTCAAAGTCGTCAAAGCGCGAGTCGCGCGGGCCCACGTCGCCCCCGGATCCTTCGTCGGCGAGGTGCATGGCATTTTTCTCGGCCTGCTTCTGGCGGTGGCGCTCTTCGAGCAGCTTTTCCTCGCTGGCCGGGCCAGTCATAAAGCTAAACCGCGACGACGTGCTCTTCATGTGCTTAGGCAGCGAAGACATGACAGACGCGGGGGTCGTTGCCGACGTAGAAGGCAGGTCCGCCGTGTTCGCGTTAGGCGACAAGTCCGACAGGGACAAGTTGCGCGAGCGCGTCGTGCCTGTGGACGGTGACGATTTCAGGAGAAACGAGACATCGGCCGAAGCGACACGCGACCGGGTAGAGGTCGACGCGGTCCGCACAGAAGACGCCGGGCGTTCGGCGACGTCGCTGGTTCTGGGCGAATCCTCCGTGGCGGGCCGTTCCGGCAGGGGCTTCTCGTCAAAGGAGAGTGTCCGGTTTTCTTGGAGAGTCTGAAGGGCGCTCTGCGAGGGATTGCGCATGGGCCCGCGAAGATCCGCCACTGACTGCGTCGGGAAAGGAGCCACATAATTTTGTCCTGCATCTGGTGTAACGGACGGGTTTCTGCTAGGCGGATACGAGGACGTCGTCGGCTGCTGGACAGTTTGAGACAAGAGTACCGGGCCATCGTTCGATCCCGGTCGTGGGGCCTGCGCATTGTCGTCGATGGGTAGAGGAGAAGGGGGGATTGGGGAGATCGGAGATGTGGTGGGAGGCTGTCGCGTGGACGAGGTAGGGATCGCGGGTTTCGAAGTGCCGGTCGCGTTGGCAATTGCTGCCGCCGCCGCCGCTGCTGCTGTGGACGTCTTCGCTGGCGGGTCGTTGGTGACAACACGCAGCGGCCGCGGCGCACTAAAGTCGTGCACGCGTGTGCCGCGAATGGGTGCGTAGACGGGGCCGTCGTTGTTCGCCATGGACGAGCTTGTGAGATCAGTGGCGCTCGAGGCCGTCTTGCGGCGGCCCAGCAGCGACGACACGGGGTTCTTCATGAGGAAGGGCCGGCTCTTCTTGGTGCGGGCGTTCGCTGCCGCCGCCGCGCTTGCCGCACTGCTGTGAACAGTGCTGTTGCTGTTGGCGGCGATGCTGTTGTACACCTCGTTGGCTGCATTGGCAGCCGAAGCAGCGGCCGCCGCAGCAGCTGCCGCAGACGACAGCAGGTCCGTCGGCGTGACAAAGGAAGTCGCGGACCTGCTGCCGGATCGTGGGTCCTTTGCCTGGCCGCCGGCCGCTGTTTGTGTCGACAGGTATTGCCGCGAAGCCAAGTTCGTGTTGATCGGTGGCGGCGGCGGTTTTGAGCGCGACATCCGTCGCTCGGGCGTGCCGTATATCGGGGGCGATGCCATGGTTCCCACTGTTGGTGACGTCGCCGTGGACTGCGAGGAGGACGGCCTCCTCGCAGCGTTGGCTGTTGCTGCCGTGGCCGCTGCCGTGGACAAGTCCTGCGCACCACCCTGCCGGCGCATATTTGCGAGCGCGACGCCGCCGATGAAGCTTGGCTCGTTCGGTTTTGGTTGCGGGGGAATCGGCTCCGCGGTTTGAGGTGGGAAAGACATGCGCGGCGTGGGCTGTGCCGGCACCTGCGCCGGCTGGGAAGGAGGTCGTCGAGTGTCGAGGGAGGACGAGGGCGCAGAGTAGGAGACGCCTTGCGGGAGGCCATTCGTTGGCACGTCGCCGAGGAAGTCGTAGCTCCGGTCGGACGACATCGTCATCGCGGACGTCACGCGGGCGATCGGCGGGAGGGAGGGCGCCATGTCGGGCGTGGGGGAGGACGTCGTGGTTGTGATCGTGATCGTAGTTGTGGAGGTAGTGTTCGGAGGCGCGGCAGTTGTCGTGGCCGCATTGCTGGCACTGCTGCTCGAGGGGGGTCGATATGAGACTTGGTGATGCGGCTGCTGCTTCTCCTGCAGCGCGGCCGCTTCCCAGGCCGTCAATTGGTCGGAGCCGGGCGGCGTGGGGGACGTCGGCGTCGAGTTGGACGACGGCGCTCGTCGATGGTGGAAGCGGGAGAACATGGTGGGGAAGAAAAGGAGCCCGAGAAAAGAAAAAAAAAAAAGAAAGGAATCCCGAAGAGGACGGCCGCCAAGAAACAATGTGCGACGACGTGCTGGATGGCGACGCGGGCGAGACACGCACACCACTCGCAGTACACACCTGCACGCAGCGCAGGCAGACGCAGAAAAACACGAGCAGGGTGTGTGCCTTGTTCCGCTTGCTGTCCGCTCGCTGCTGGCCTGGTCTCGTATTTGCTTATCACGAGGTGGGCTGGCGTCGCGATGCCCACCCTGTTTCTCGTCCCGCGCGGTGTGGTGTGGCGGGCTGTCTCGGGGAGGGGGAAACGAGGAAAAGAGGAAAGCGCGGTTCACATCCGGCCGTGGTTGCTCATGGCGAAGGGGAAAGAGAGGACGGGAGGGAAACTAAAGCGAGGCTCGTTCCTTCCCTCGTGTCGCCAAAAAGCGTTTGGTATGCGTGGCTGCTCTTTCTCTCAGACCTCCCAAACAGCACAGCGTCGTATTGGCAAGAGCGCCCATCACTCCTGTTTCTTCTTTCTCTGCAGCGCTGTCTCGGCGTGGTGTTGTTTGGCGTTGGCGTGTCTGGCTTACGACCAAAGGGGAAAGGGGGCTGAGAGAGTGAGAGGTAGAAGTGGGGCCGGCGTCTGGCGAATGAGGTCCACCGGGGCATCGAAGCAAAGGAAGCCGCTGTAATACGAGCAGCGCGCACCTCCTCCAGCACCGCGGGCCAGCGAAAGCATGAGTAAATTTAGAAGCTTTAAGTGGGTTCTCTCGAAAATCTCCGCCTGTCGTCCCGCGACTTTAGCCTGCAGATCGTGGCAGAGCAACTAAGGAACGGACAATCTCGTGTCAGAAAACATATGCTCTGCTCCGTGTTCCAGTCATCCATTCTGGCTGTTTGTCCAACTATCTCATCCCTATCTCATCCCTGCCTGTTGCTTGGAAATCACGGCCCTGCCATGCACGGCGTCATATATGTTTCTCGGAGAAGGAGACGCTACAGACGGGATACACAGTCCCAGGCAGCTGCTCGTAGACTGTTGGTTAGCTTGGCGAGTGAGGAGGACTCTGGCTACGACTTGAGCGAGGCACGGCTAACCGGCCGCGATTTTCTTTGAGATCAAGTGAGAATCAAAAAATTTATTGGTCACTGCAAGCTGCCCCTCTCGAAGAACAAAACAGAAGAGATCAAGAGCGTCAAAAACACGCCGACATAAAAGAAACCAACGCGAGCTGAAAGCAAGCTGGGAATCGGTCAGGGGACAGGGCTGAAGCTGCCATCGTGGGCAGGGACAAACCCGCCAACCTGGCTATAGTAACCGGCATCAGCAACCTGGTGGCCAGATGTCGCCGGGCCATAATGTGCGGCCGCCACGGCGGCCTGGGGCATGCCTGCAGGCTGATAGGTGATCGTGCTGCCGGCCGCCCACCCGGGCACCACACTGTAGTACGCCGGCATTTCCTCTTGGCCGAGATGGGTGAAGTTGCCCGCCATCAGGCTCGCCGCCGCCGCCGTCACCTGCGAGTGTGATGTCGGTATGGGAGCACCGGCGGCAGGCCCGTAGTGGCCGTGCGGTACGTGCTGCACAGCCGGCCGCCGGCCGATCGGGATAGCCGACACAGCATACGAAACGCCGCCGCCCGCAGCAGAAGCAACAGCAGCAGCACTTCGGCCCGTCATGTTCAGGGTGTACGACGGCCGTGTCAGTTGCGGCTGTGGCTGTGGCTGTGGCTGCAGCTGTGGCGGCGACGGCACTGTGCCAGTTGTGTGCGACGACCCGCTCAGCGCGATCTGCGGCGTGCTGTTGGCCGGGTGTGAAAGCTGTGTCGAGGACCCTCCGACGGGTGACAGTTGCAGGGGGTTTGTGCCTGGGCCTGTGCCTGTGCCTGTGCCTGTTCGGCTCGAAGACGTGTCCGTTGTACGAGAGAGAGGACCATGCAAACTTACATATGTGCTGAACGTCATCTGCACGATGTTCCGCAGCCGCTGTTGCACGTCTTCCGCATTGCTGTGGAAGCTGATGTCGCCCTGCTGCACCTTGTGGCTCAGAATGTTCTGAAAGATGTCCACGAAGGTCTCGCTCTCGCGGGACGGCGTTTGGCAGCTCACGGGTACGGCGGCATTGTACACTTTGTCGCCAGCGTGTTAGTCTGAGGGCCCAATTCTGCTTTCATTGGTTGATCTTAAAAACGTACCCGGCGTTTCTGGCGCAGGGTCATCCGGAAAGAGAATGTGCCAGATCTCATACCACTTTTCAAACTTGTGCTTTTCCTGGTTTTTCTTGCGGCTTTGCTTGTCCAGTGCCGCCCATTGCAGCTCGCTTATTCCCTCCCTCAGCGAAGGGTCGCCTCTCCGACAAGGCACCTCTCGCCTCCGGTGCTCCATCAATTCATTGATGCAACGTGGTTTGTCGCCGCCACTGAAGATGTGGTAGCAGCGGTCACATTGCACAGGCGTATGCTTTCTCTTCAAGTGCTCCCTTCAAGCACGGCACAGCGACGTTGTCAGCTAATTCTCGTCCATGAAAGACGGCGCATCCTAGCAGGAGGAAACACATTTACTCACTTCAATCTCTGAATGCTCTTGAAGCCGGGGCCAGCGCACGCACGGTACGTATCTTTCCGCGAAGATACGGTCACAGTGTGCTGTATCCCGTACTTCGCCGGGTTGATTTTGTGGAAAGGGCACGCCAGGAACAGCGTTTGCGTCGTCTCGGGAAGGCCCTGTGCGCTGGCGCCGCCATTTCCGCCCTGGTCGTCGTCTTCGTCGTCGTGCCCGTTGTCTGAGTCGGATTGGCGACGCCTCTTCCGAGGAATATTCGATACGTGGTCCTGGGCCAGGCCTGCCGCACAGTCAACCACAGACCCTCCGGAGCCTGCCTTGCGGTCGACGCCGTCGCCTGCGTCAACCGGCGACGTAGAGTCGATCTGCCACCGCTCCACCTTGTTTTTCACAGAATTACGCAAGCATCTGTGGAGGACTGGAATTAAGTACACGGCAAGGCTGAGATCCCCGTTAACGGCAGCAAGGATAGCTGCGTCGAGGCTATCGTTCTCTCCGCTCCAGTCGTCGCCTTCGTTGTCATCACAAAGAGCCTGGTCTTCGTCTTCAATCTGGCATTCATTGCCAGGGTCAGAGTCAGATCCCCCAGACGTAACAGTCGAGCCGGCAGACATGGACCGCCGCAGCTGACTCTGCCGCTGCATGCGTGGGTTCAGTGCCCTCCGCGCTGCTGCCATGTCTTCTTCGCTCAGACGATTCATCTCTGCAACAGCTGATCCAGACCTAGAGAATGAGTTGGTCAACAGAGACACTTGGAGGCTCTCGACATAGGTTTTATACATACCCTCTGTCCGAGTTGCCAGCACAGGAGTCGTCGTCTTCATCTTCTCTCGGATAACCGCATTCGCCATCGGGTTGCACAGATACAGCAAAACTGCTCGTGGACGAGGGGCATGAGCTCGACAACTCGGTGACCGGGGTCGATGACCTCGATGTCTCGCTCTCTGTCCCAGACATGCGGTTCTCTGCAGCGGACTTATCAAACGGCGTGCAAGTGCCCGCTTTGGCTTTACCCGGCCCGACAGTGCTCATGGAAAAGGAAAACGGTACAGGTGAAGAGTGGGTAGCAACAGGATCTTGCTTCTCCGTCGGCATCGACGTGAGGACTACCAATCTGGTTTCCCTGAAGTCGGTACTCGGCGAGACGCGCCTCATACTGTCACACACCGCTGGACGGAGCGGGGCCGCCCTGCGTCGAGTGTCCATGGCAAGCATGGGATAGTCACGCGCGCAGTGTACGCAAGGCCAATTCTCGTGAGATTCAAACAAAGAAGCGCATATAAATCAACAAGCACGCCTGATCAACGGCCGACAAAACACGCCGGGAGAGCATGTGACAAGATTTGAGGACAAAGGCAGAGGTCATGATGCCAGCAAGGGGACAGGGAGCGGCCCTTTTCAACCTCAAAGCTGTCTGGAGAGCCGGTGCGCAAGGAGCTCACCAGCAGCCCTTCGTTGACTCGAGGGCAGCATCGCCCTTGATCCACGCTGTCGCCTCTCGCGCCCAGACCTTCTCTGCTCTGGTCTCTGCCTTGCTTTGTGCCATTTTAGTCTCGTCTCGGTCTGTCCTCTACTAGCGACGCCTACTTCGTTAGGTTGTCCGGGTTGCATAAGTGGTGATATTTCGGCGTCAACTGCCCGGAGTTGCGTCGTGACGCAAGTGCGTCGGTGAGGACACGGCGTAGCAGGCACAGCCCAGGTCTGGCCAGCGTGTAGTACATATTGCACGTCTCATCATCCAATATTGGGTCCCAACGGCTTTTGTCTAGTGCCGTTTTTGAGCCGTCTTAAATACCGAGCCAACACTAAGCGCATCAGAGGCATGTCTAACGAACATAGAATTCCAGGGCAGGACGCAGCAATCAGTCCAACAGGGGCTGGGAGCCACAAGCCGAAGAGAGGTGTGATGTGTTCGAGAGGTGCATATTCCGGGGAATTCGAAGAAACGCCCTCGTTTGCGATACGGGCTGCATATATCAATTAGCAGCAGACTCCTGCCTCCTGCGCAGCCTTGCTGTCATGCAGATGCGAGGTCGTCGTTGTATGGTGGATTTGTCGGTGTATGTGCGTCGCGCGCGATTGCGTGGGGTCGAATCTGCGCGCTCACGAATCGGCGTCGGAAGGTGAGCTGTACGGAGTGCAAATCTGCGGATCTGCAGAGCTCCGCTCGCTTCTGCTGTCGCTGCTCCGCAAATCGAATGCGCCGCCGGCAGCGCAATCGTTCTCGACGGCTTGTCGCCTTCGTTCCGGTTTTTCTTTCATCTCGCATGCCATCCTTTCTCTGCTCTTGGACGACGCCGTTGCGTCCTGGCTCACGGGTCCACTCCACCGCGCCCCCCATTCTGCTCCATCCGGCCCCCGAATTAGCCTTCCGTCAGTTGTGTTTTCTCTCTGCTGTCGTGCTACTCCATACTGCTGCAGAACCCTTGCCTCCTGCCACGACACACCTTCATCCATCCTGGTGGTTCCCACGGGCCAACAGCTGCACCTACCAAGGTGAGCCAGGCCCCTTTTGGATATTCCGTTGCCCGTTAGCTTGCTTGCCCGTGTGCGTGTCCAGTGAAAAGCAGCGTCAGGTCGCAGGTTCGTCAGAAGCATTTTCTTTTTTTCTCTTGGCTCGGCTTCTAACGAGATGGTGTGGGCCTGCTCGTTCTGCAATCTCTGACCTGGGCGAGCTGTCGGCGCGCAAGAGCGTCTCTGGACTGCATCACACTCGTATTCTCGTTTCTGTTCCCTCGTCCTTTTCGTCTCTGAGAAGCATGTCTTATCGGGCACCTCTGCATCAGATTTTTTCTGTGCCAATTTATGGCATTTTCCCATGCCCATGTAATCCGTACAGTCGTTCGGTTGCCTTGCCGGAACCCGCATCAATCCGTACATGGACACCCTCTTCCCTGGTTTCTTCCCCAGCGTCGGTTCACGTCTCCCGTCTCGTGGCTCACATGAGCCTCGCTGGGACTTCGGCCTGCCCAACCTCGTAGTTCCTTGCAGATCGTTGTTTCATTGTCGGGCGCCGACAGGGTCTCATTGTCCGGGAAAAAGCGGTCCAGAATGTTCGCAGATACGCCCCCGCGCAGTTGAGAGCATCGTTGTTGAGACTTGTCCTGGAATGGTATGAGAACGAGTGCATTGTCTCGGGACATGGGCGACGGGAAGATGATGGAATTTCGGGAAGCCAAAACTAGAAACCGAGACATGCTTGATGGCAGGGGGACCTCTGCAACGAGGAAAGAGCTCGCCGGGTTACTGGGTATTTCCGAAATAGGAAATAGCGATACACAAAGGCGCCACCGAGGCCGATGACAACGGCGACGGATGGCCAGTCACACTCAAGGAAGCAACGGAGTACGCCGTGTGCTAGCAGTATTTGTGGTTCGCGTGGGACTCACAGCCCATATGGTCTCCGTGGTGGACAGAGAACCCCCAGTTCCTTCCTGTGGTGAGGAGGAATGATTCTCGCAGGCATCGTGAAACAGGCAGGAACAGCTTTATGAGCCATGCGTGTAGAAACCGTCTGGGGGTATGCCGGTGTGGAATCGTAAGTAAGTTGGGGTTCGGATAGTCAAAGCTCGCCACAAAAGGGACAGCGACGAGGTGTATTTATAGAATCGTGATGGACTTGTATATGGCTGACCGTGATCGGCTTCAAAATAGGCGAATGTGTATCAACGTAGAATGGAAATGCTACGTAGCATCGTGATAAGTGAAGATAGAAGGAGCAACGAAGAATTAGCATGCCTCGTAGCTTCCTCAAGAAGACCATCTGAAATTCTGCGGCTTCTCCTTCCTAAAAAAAGTGCAGGCGGCCAAAAACACGTCTCTACGGACAAGAAAAGGCTCGCAGAAATGTAAACTGAGTTGCATCCTTTAAATCTATCTCCTTGTCTCTTGTATCCTCGTTCCACCCGTATCCTTCCTAGAATCGAGCCACCTAGAAACCGTTATCTTTGTTCTTCAGTACCTATATTCCCTTGCATTTATCAGCAAGCCGTCCACGATGGGCGCCCAACAATCCGTCGAGCGAAAGCTGCGCCATGCGCGCGGAAAGCCATACAACGACAAGACCCTCATGCGGCTGGACAAGGTATTCCGTGAGAATCCAAACATTGTGCATGATGGCGTGTGGAATGTCGTTCGAACACCCGGCGTAGAGGCGCGGCGCCGAGGTCGCGATGGTAAGCAGAGCTACGATCAGGCCCGAGAGTCTGTTCGTCTGGCTCTGGTCGCCTCGCATGGGCATCTCGTCGGCAGCTCCGATGCCAAGAAAGGCCACGGCACCCGCAGCGAGGAAGGGGATGATGAAAACCCGACATGGGTCAACTGCGTAGGCCAGCAGCCAAACTCGCCCCTCGTGATCGTGAAACCCGAATCGCTCCAGCAGCTCGTGGCCATTGTGGTGGATGCCCATCATCTGCGGCAGCGCATCCGGGCTGTTGGCTCCGGGCACTCGTTTTCGGACATCACGTATTCGACCAATGCTGTGCTCATTGACATGACGCTCCTCAAGCGCGTGGCCATGCTGGACAATGGCGAAGATGGCATCGCTAGGACCACCAAGCCGGCGCCATTGTTGATCAATACAGGAGATCCATCTGCTTCTGGAAAACCTCGCGCCAGCATAGAGGTCGAAGAGATCACAGCCAACCGCAGCCGCAGGCTCGCTCGCGTTCAGGCGGGGATCACCATACGCGACCTCAACACCGAGCTAGACAACCGCGGGCTGGCTCTCCGCAACATGGGCGCGTACGATGGCCAAACACTGGCCGGCGTCATGTCTACCGGGACGCACGGCTCGGGGATCTCATTTGGCCCCATGGCAAATTTTGTGCGCGCAATTGTGCTGGTGTCTGCCCAAGGGATAGTCTACCAAATCGAGCCAGCCAGCGCCCATATCGGAAAGGGGCCCCTCAGCGACCCCACCGCTTTCCCTCGCTGGATCGACGGTCTTCCGATTGTTCTCAAACAGGATGACAACTGGTTCCGGACGGCTCTCGTCTCCATGGGCTGTGTTGGAGTGATATACAGCTATGTGATCGAGGTCACCGAGGCGTTCAACATCCAAGAGCTGCGCTCGGCAACCAGATGGGACGAAGTTCGCAAGCAATTGGTTCCCGAGCTTTGGGCGCCTGTTGCCCCTGCCGTCGCAGCAGCGGACCATTTTGAATTGGTACTCAACCCGTACACGCGCTGGTCCCAGAACTCGTGCGTTCGAGTCGAGCGAAATCGAGTCACTGCAAAGACAAAGCCTTCAGGAGCGCGCAAGGACTGGTTCAGCACGCTATTAGAGCAATTTAGCATCCACTCGATACCTCGCCTGATCGGCGTGCTAAACCGGTTTCCCGCCATCAACCCCGTCGCCATCAACCGGGCCATTGCGACACTGGTCGAGAGCGGCCCCTATGTCGACAAGAGCTTCCTCGTCTTCAACTTGGGCGCGGCCAACAGCATCAAGGCAATGGCCATTGAGCTGCACTGCGAGGCCAGCCAATGCGTCCCCGTCATCGACAAGCTGCTTGACGTGTTCCGAGACGAGGCCCAGTACCACGAATAGTACATGACTGGCCCGCTAGGCATTCGTTTCATCGGGCCATCGGACGCGTTTCTGGCGCCAGAGGCAGGCCGGTTGACCTGTGCCATTGAGCTGGACATGCTCGTTGGCGTCGACACGGGGGCCAAGTTGGCGCGAACCATCAAGGAAAAGCTGTGCACCGACAGGGCCACGTCTCCGCGTGTGCACTGGGGCCTGGATCTCGATCTCATCACCGAAGACGATATCCGTGCATGGTATCCGGACTTTGAGGCGTGGCACGCCGTCTACCGCGAGCTGAATTCCACAGGCATGTTCAACAACAAATTCACCCATCGCATGGGCATCAGCATCCCTACTGATGCAATGCTAGATGTCAGATAGAAAAATACCTCCTGTGTACAGAATGAAAATTACAGCTGATTAAAAGAATTATGCCTTTCGAAAAATTGATTTCATAGTTTTAACTTTTATTGTTTTCCTTTGATATTTCAAAGAAACAACTAATCGGTGACCGATTCAATATTTGTAATTTCTCTCTCGTCATGCTGGCAATGGAAAATTTTTTTTTTTTGAGAAGAAAGCCATTCTTGTAAAAAACACATTTATATTTAACGAGCATGAGCGGTACTACTGCTTGAAAATGAGTGATGTTGGGTTTACCGTCAGGCACACTGGCATTGCTTGACGTGACCTACGGCACAAACAGGAAATCAATTGCTGACTAATTTCAAGGTCGCTCGTGCTTCATATACCTCGGCGCTGTAACATTTGTCAACAAGAATCACAAGGACTGTTGGTCTAGTGGTATGATTCTCGCTTAGGGTTCACTCTAAGTAAAATGCGAGAGGTCCCGTGTTCGATCCACGGACAGTCCCCAAATTTTTTGCTTTTTTTGGCTTTCCTTTTTTTTTTTTGGACTCTTTTTTGCCCATTTTTTGCCCCTCTTCTCTCTGCACCCAATTCCCCCTCCATCAATTTTTTTCCCCCCAGTAAATGCACTCCACACTTTGCTCTATTTGACGCCTTTTAAATTTTCACGATTTATTTTTGTCATTTTTCGATGCTATCCCGTTTTACCGTTTCGTCCTCGTTTAAATTACCCACTTCGCCCCAAATGTCCTTCATCCACAGCCCGCCTCAAGGCAGAATAGGGCAGAAAACGGTCTGTTGGTCTAGTGGTATGATTCTCGCTTAGGGAACAAACCCTGAGTTATAAGCTTGCGAGAGGTCCCGTGTTCGATCCACGGACAGACCCTAACTTTTTGAAGTATTTGTGCTCTGCAACCTTTTTTTGCTGGTGGCTTTCGACAGTATTGCATTCTTTTTTTTGTGGTTTCCATTTCTGCTGCGCTCAATCTTTTAGCGGAGCTTCTTTTATTCTTTTTGTTTTGCCTACGCTCGACGTTTTCCCAGGCCAACGGAGACCCTGAATTGCCTTCTCACTGTATGATGGCACACGACTTATTGTACCAATGGAAGCCCGTTTTCCTCTCCTTTCGACAGATCGCCATGACGTCACCGATCAAGATGTGCCGATGGCGAGGAGCTTCTTTCCGAGATCTTCTATTCTTTTACGTTCGACAAGTTCGATGTCGTCTCGCCCCGATTTTTGGTCATTTTAATACTGTTTCGTCTAGACTCTTGTCTTACGGGTTTCATTCCGGTGTACCTTTCTGCCGGGTCTTTTCGCGGGAACAAGGCAAGCCCACAAAAAAAAAAGCAATCAACCAACGTCAAGAAAGATAGAGCAGAGCCCCTTTCTAAATTTCTTTGTTGGTGGGATGTACAGATTATGGGGTAGTTCATTGGGGATAATGGCAGCACAATAAAGATCGACTGGCTGGTCGTTGTTTGTTTCTCCGGGGTTGCAGTTCACCCTCCTTGTCCCTTCGACGGCACGCGACCCGAGACAACACCATCGGTGCGCAAGCACACGGAATCCTCTACCAGAACAAGGGTCTTCATGCGGACGACAGAGACCTGGCGGAAAGACAAAGGGTCGCCAGAGAACCGTCTTCTGTTCTCAGCAGCTGCTGACGACATCTTCGCCTCGGCGGGTCATCCACGCCCGAGGCAGGCTAGACAGACTGTGCATCGTTTTCTTTCTTTTGGTCCCTTTCCGTCCTCGCTCCGTCCTCCGCCTGCCGCCGCCAGGCTAAAACACCAGCGCGGACCTATCAACACCCGGCACTGACGCACGAGGCGCAGGAGGTTTTCTGAGCCCCATGGCCCCGGCGATCTCTGCCCGTTTCCCTACTAACCTGACAAGTACTCCGTACAGGTAGTTCTGGTGTCATGCAGCGCGGTCGTAATTAGATCTCGTCCCGAGTCGCTTAGCAGAAATCGTGGTTTTGCTGAACACAATAGCACGTTTTGCCATTGGCCAGCGGCCGGCAGAGCCCTGTAGTCGTGTGCCCTTTTCTCGACGAGACGAACAACACTGTCCTACGTAGTTGATTTGGCCCCCCTGGGAAGAATGACAGCTAATGCTTCGCCATAATGGCGAATTTCTGGAATGGAATGTCAGTGTCTCTCTGCCCCAAGCAACCGCCGAGTGGGTACCTTTAGTATTTTCTTTCTTCTTGGCCTTCCTCAGTCTCTTGTCTGTTGGTTTTCTCACGTTCTGCGAAGTCCCCGTGTCTTATCTGCAGCATGGTGTTACCAACACCGGTCAACTAACACAACGTGGGCAGGCACCGCCCGCCCCATCTCTGCATATTCTCATGGCCTCGTGTCCTCGTGCCCTCACGTCGCCTTGCCTGATGTCCCCCCCCAACTGGCTTGTCATTGACGCCGGCTGTCTGCCGTTGAAACCTGGTCAAAATAGTCGACAGAAAGAAAGACACGCTTGCCCCCTGGGTGACCCCCCGTGTTGAGCCCCGTAGAGCGTCGCTTTTCCCTTCTTCAAACCCTGTTTTTTTTTCTCCTTGGCGCGAAATGGATAGATTTTGAGTTTTTCTTACGCTTTACATTAGGGAGCCCGATCCACTACTGGGAAGCGGCAGAATTTACACGACAGCGAGACAAACGAGCACATGTGCGTAGATGGTCTGCAGGAATCGGCCGCTTTGGCTCTACAGAGTAGTACATACCAAAAAGCAGTCTTTTTTGTATAATTACAGACAGCTCCCGCCGATCGTCCTCTTTCCTCTTTAGTTTCTCTTCTTCCCTTTGTTGTTTCCATCATTGTCAATTCCCCTCCATTATTTCCTACCTCTTTTGGCTCTGATGACTCGTCGCTCCTTCTTTCTTCTCCCCCTTCCTCTCCTTACTTAACCGGCATCGTCTTGGATTCGGACGCTGCTGCTGAAGGCACGGCATAGAGCTGGACCTCGTACAACGCCGCTGTCACACGCTCCCTGCGAATCCACCCTACTCATCTGATCACTTCAAGATGTCCGCCTACGAGTCGTCTGCGGTGCCGTCCGGGACAGCCCCGACATTCGCGGAGCCAATCGGCACGACCTATGAAGCTGCCAATCCCGCCAATGGCAACTCTTTCGGCGGCGAGGAGAAGAAAGAGGATGCTGCTCGTTCGTCCGAGCAGTCATCCCTTGGGGAGGGTATTGACATTCTGGGCCAGCAGGACCTGGACCCGGCACTGAGCCAGAAGATGCACCTGGTGAACAATGTAAGTGACAAGAGAGGGAGGCGCCCTCCCATGGCGGCCAGTGGCACCCAATTGTGGTTATCATGCGACAGATGCTGACCCTTGGCAGGCCATTGACGAGATCGGCTGGACGCCATATCACTGGAAGCTCTTTGTGCTGAACGGCTTTGGGTGCGTGTCTTCCTCTTGGACAAGTTGTGCTGTTGCCAACAGTGGAGTAGACAAGCTTACGTCACTAACGATCTCTCCCACTCTTAGATATGCCGTTGACTCCCTCATCCTCTTGCTGCAGTCCATCATCGCCACGTCGGCCTACACCGAGTTTGGCGGGCGCGGTTATGCCAAGGGCCTGACCATTGCCGTCTACGTCGGCATGCTGACGGGCGCCCTCTTCTGGGGCCTGAGCGCGGACATCATCGGCCGCCGCTTCGCCTTTAACGTGTCGCTCATGATCTGCTCCATCGCCTGCATCATCGCGGGCGCCATGCCCTCCTGGGCCTCGCTCGGCGTCTTCATCGCGCTCATCGGCTTCGGCGGCGGCGGCAACCTCGTGCTCGACACCACCGTGTTCCTCGAGTACCTGCCGGGCAGCAAGCAGTGGGCCCTGACGCTGCTGGCCGCCTGGTGGGGCCTGGGCCAGGCCGTCGCGGGCTTCATCGCCTGGGGGTTCATGTCGCCGGCGTACCTCAACTGCAGCTCCGTCGACGCCTGCACGCGCCAGAACAACATGGGCTGGCGCTACGTCATGTTCACGAGCGGCGCGCTCGTCTTTGTCATGTCCATCCTGCGCCTGACCGTCATCCGCCTCAAGGAGACGCCCAAGTACCTGCTCGGCCGCGGCGACGACGAGGCGCTGATCGCGACGCTGCAGTACCTCGCCAGCAAGTACGGCCGGCCGTGCTCGCTCACGCTGGGGCAGCTGCAGGCCTGCGGCGTCGTGCAGTCGGCGCACAGCGGGTCCGGGGGCTTCTCGGCCGGCGAGACGTGGACGCACCTGCGGGGCCTCTTCGCGACGCGCCTGGTCGCGCTCTCCACGCTGCTCATCTGGCTGTCCTGGACGCTCATCGACCTCGCCTACCCGCTGTTCTACGTGTTCCTGCCGACGTACCTGGCCACGCGCGGCGCCAGCTTCGACGTGTCCACGTTCGACACCTGGCGCAACTACGCGCTCGTCAACGTGTCGGGCATCTTCGGCCCCGTCCTGGCGGCCTGGCTGTGCGAGATCCGCTTCCTCGGCCGCCGCTACACCATGGTCGTCGGCGCGCTGGTCACGGCGGCGTTCTTCTTCGCGTACACGGCGGTGCGCACGGAGCCGCAGAACGTCGGGTTCAGCTGCGCGATCGGGTTCTGCCTCAACATCTACTACGGCACGCTCTACGCGTACACGCCCGAGGTGCTGCCGAGCGCGCACCGGGCGACGGGCAACGGCGTGGCGGTGGCGTGCAACCGGGTGATGGGGATCCTGAGCGCGGTGATCGCGACGGTGGCGAACACGAGCACGTCGGCGCCCATCTACGTGTGCGCGGCCGTGTTCGTGGGCATGGCCATCATCAGCGCGGTGTTCCCCTTTGAGCCGCTGGGCCGGCGGAGTTCGTGAGCGGGAGGCAGGTGGTGCTTTTTTTTGTCGCTGGTGTTGGATACGTGAGTTCGGAGGGCCAGGCGGCGCGAGTTTTGATTTGTTGCACTGTTAGGTGATTTGAAAAAAGATCATCAACATAGGCATGAAAAAGCATAGAGGCTCGAAGAGAGCAACGATGCTAGGCTAGAAGAGAGGAAGACATGAGAACTCGGCCTCATGTAGGATACCCCATAGAAACGAGAGATGCGTATTTTTGACATGGAAGCTTAAAAAGCCACTGAAAACAGCCAATTAGCTGCGAGGCGATAAGAGCTTCATCCCAAAGCTACGATAAGTCAAGAGCTTCGTTGTGTGTGCGCGCGCGCGCGTGTGTGTGGCGTGGTGGGGAAGAAAGTTGTCCTGCTCGAGTTTTGTCACGAGAAAAGTCCACCGGAAAGCGAATCCTCTTTTGCAAGTTGCTCCGAGACCTGACTCTTGTTAGGTAATAGGAACCGGTGAGAGAGAAAAGAGATGACGATCCCTGGGGAAGGTTCAGAAAATAAAGGCAGGGGGAAGAGACCCTTATTTTCCAGGGGAAAGGTAGGCCATTACGTTTTTACGATTTTGCGGAGTGCGATTTTACGTGATTTTGTGGTCCCCCGTGGCTCGTGGTCTCTTGCTCCATCCTCCGCATTTTCACGGGCCAAGAGTTGGGGAAGAAAAGAGGACAAGCCGTTTTCTGTTTCGCCCGTCGTCTGCGAGTATCTCGTCTGACTCGTCTCGTCCCGGGCTTTCATCCTCGCCTCTCCTCTCCGCAGTCACATGTCCTCTTTTTTTCCTTCTCTTGGCCTCGAGCTTCCCCACAAAACGGATGCTACGTTTGGTCTGGGAGAGACAGCCTGGTGGCTACGTTTTCATGTTTCTCACTTTTTTTTATCTTTCACGAGGTTAATCCGTGTGCCTCATTCAGCCCTCAACTCAAATGGCAAGATGTCGTCGTTGTCCAAGAGATAATTACGGGATGCGGAGAATGGAGATAAACATCGGTCTCCGGTGCGAGCAGCTGGGCAGTTGGACTCCGGATACAGATTGCAACGGCGCAGCACGGCGGCTCTTCTCGTCTGGCTCTTCTATTGTTTCCAACCACGTCCAGGATTCGTGTTGATGCGTCCAAGGCGGTTGAGCCGCATTGACGGGAGAACGACAGAGATAAAGAGATAAGAACAGCCCCTTAACCTTGTCGACATCGCCAGGTCGTGTCTGGTGCATGGTCTGCTGTTTCTTTTCTTTTCTTTCTTTCTTTTTGCTTCCTATCTCGTGTCTCTTTCTCGTATCTCTCTTGGGGGCGTCCCTTTTCTATCTTCTCTATCTCGTCTCTATCTCAGAGTTTCCAACTGGTCTCCATACTTATGGCAACAATCCAAGCACAGAAAAAGAGTGCCCAGAGAGGGTGAGGGGGGTCAAGACGGGGGTAAACAACAGAAGCTGGTGCACAGGCGTCACGTAGCACCGTCGCTGGCGTGAGAAATTGGGCTGAGGAAGAAAAGAGACTTTCACGCAGGAGGCAGGGCCAGCAAGAGCACGAATAGAGTTTGGTCTGGCAGCTGCAGGCCGGCAAAAACAGACGACGGGGCGGACTATCCGCAGGTTGCAACGACTCGAAAGCCCACAGGACCTCTGGTCTCCCAGAGGAAATCATATCGTATTTCTGGGAACGGGGGGTGAGTGGGTGCTGTCTGTTATCTATGCAACAATGGACATCGTCTCGAGGACGAGAAGAGAGAGTCGTCGAAAAGGGGAACGGCAGACACGAGGCTTCTAGCGCGCCAGTGCCGATCCGCACTACCAGCTGGTGGTGCGCTACTGCGAGAGGAGGGTGTGGTCGAGGGGGAGAGGAGAGAAAACAAGATTGCACTAAGGGAAAACTCTACGAAACGTTACATGAGAATTGCATCTGCCCACTCACGGTAATAAAGCCAGCGAGCGGACAGAGCAGCGGAGAGAAGCCACGCCAAAAGAAAAGAAAGGAAGCAACCCCCCCCTGGCCTTGATTTGCTAGGGCGCCCGTAGTAATATGCGGAGATGCAGGCTTGGCGGACAAGCCACGACAGCCACCCGCCGCTAGGTACCCTTTGTAGAGCCGCGCGGTGCTAGAGTGACCTTTCCGGCATCCGCCTGCCTGAATGGGATGGCTTAGGCCCCCCCCGAGGGCCAATGGCTGCAGAGCACCCATTCGCCGCCTCCCTGGCCCAGAGACCAAAAAGTTAGGAAAGCGGGGACCCTCTTTGTCTCTGCGGCGCAGATGGCCAATCAGCGGGCGTCTTTATTCGGTCCGGCCTTATCGATCTAGGCTGGGGGATGCCGGGACTCCAAAAACCTTGCGCCTTCCATGGTTCGTGGCGTTGTACGGAGAGTATTTTGTATTGGCAGGAGCACAGCAGCGCAGGTGCTGCTCTTTCCTCGGTGGACGACCGCAGTTTCCGGTGTGGTTTGTTTCTAGAGCAGAGCAGTTTCCCGCCACCGTCGTAGAATACGTGCAATTGTCTCTCCTTCTCGTAGCTTTCACCTCCCCCGAGACAGATCACCAGCGTCCCCCAGACCGGTGGATAACCGCCTCGACATCCCGCCTCCGATCGACACAGCCCATCCCCTGCTGCAGCACGTCCTGTTGGCCGACAGTGGCACCGCACCCTGCTGTGCACGGCAGGATCAGGGTCTTACCTTGCCCGTCGTCCTCGTATTGACCACGTCTGACCTCGTCTCTCTTCTCGTCTTCCTGCCTTTCTATTTTCGACGCCGCTTCATTGGGCGACTGCTCGTCTTCATCTCCGCCCCGAACGCTTGGCTCTGATCACTGTCCATCCTGCTCTGTACCGTCTCGCGTCAGCATTGCCCCCGGAAACGAGGGCGGACCAAAAAAAGAACGACCAGGCTGACAGCGGACAGAACCAGACAATCAGGCAAGAAAGAGATAGCCAAGCAGACAGACAGACCGACCAGACGTCGACACCGGCAAATCAACAGCCCCCAAGCACCGCGCCCCCCCCCTGGACATCCTCACTCGTCTGCTCCTCCACCCCCGGACCCTATCTCGTCCTTATCCACGCCGCTGTGGGCCCGCCACCATCGTCACATCCCCGGGCTAGTCGTGCTCCTGTCCTCGTCTCGTTCCTCTGGCGCCTCTCCACCCGGTGTCACCTTAAATCGCAGCTCAGCAGCACCTCTGCTAGCTCGCGTGCCCCAGCAAACCCCGTTATCCAGGCCAGGCCGCAAGCAGCCCTCGACGTCGACCAGAGAGATACGCGTCTGGAGGAGACAAGCTACGTGACAGCTTTCTCGTCTCGCCTCTCCACGTCTCTCCTCGTCTATCGTCGTCTCTTCTTCTTTCACGTTTGTTCTCTCCTTCTGCCTCTTCTCCTATCTTGCCTCGTCTCTCCTCTCTGCCTCTCTCTTCCTCCTCCCACTTTGCTACAACTCCGGGACGCTACCTCTCCCCCCCCCTTCCCCCCCCCCCAAACAGTGACTCCCTCGCCTCGTCCAACCACACCCTCCCACCCCATGCTCCGTTCATCCAACCTGCCCGCCGACGCTACCACGCTACCGCCGTACTACCACCCGGTGCTGCCCTACCGTTGCCCGCTCGGCTCGTGCGCGCTGCAGACCTGACTGACCAGACCATTTCGGCCAGCGCAAAGTGGTGGCTGCTACCTTGCAACCACTGCCTTGGTCGCGTTCTCTCTTGTTTGAACCTCTGCTCCTCGTGCGGACTACGGAGTGAGTACGGATTACGAGCCTCTCCATGCGCCTCCCATCGTTGCTGGCCCCCTCTTTTCTCCCCAATATCACCTGTCTCGTGTCAGAGTCAACCTACCTACCTACCCTTGGCATCGAGGACAAGCGCCTCCCTGGTTTCATTGCTCATTTGTTCCCTCTTCCTAGTATTCTTCTCTGGCTTCTTGATCCCAATTCTTATTTTCCACGTTTCTTGCCTCCGTATTTCCTTATCCATCTGCAACCTTGCCGCACCGCAGCTCCTTTTCCTCGTTATACTTCTACCTCGTCTCTTCCCTCTTCTTCCCTCCTCCCTTTCCTGTCTCTTCTTGTGTCTCCCGTCTTCAAGCAAGGATATTAACCTGAGCGACAGACCCTAGTTCCGGTTAGACTCCCGAACGGGCGGAACTGCTTTAATTCATTTCTCCTTTACCTTCTTATATACCGACCCTCCCCTCGGGCTTCGCGTATATTGCCCATACTCTAAATTCTTTTTAGCCGCCTTCCTTTCTCTTCTCGACCTGCCCAGTCTTTATCATACCTCGCTTGGGTTTTCCCACGGCTTGATTTGTGGCTTTCTTCTCTCTTTCCTTTTCCTTTGCCTTTGTGTTCCCGTCGTCGTTGCACCAGACGCCCCGAGCGCTCTTCAGGGAACTAACAGACCAGGTATGCCCGGTCTTGGAAGCATTTGCAGCCCCCAATTTTTCCCTCGCTCCGTTATCGTTACTTTCGTTATCCATATGCTTGTCATATATGTCATACATGCCATAAACGCATCTCTTATTCACCTTCCTCTACTCTTCTGCTCTTCTCTTCCCTCGTCCTCGTCGTTCTGTCGCTCTCCGGCTCCAGCTTTTGGCCTTCGCTAACACGTGCAGTCCAGAGCACCCTATAGCATCCCAACACTCTCGCTCACCAATTTGTCGTCGACACAATGGCCGACGAAAAGACAGGCACTTCCGTCCCCGAGACGGAGGGCGTTGCTGCTCCCGCCCCCGCCCCCGAGTTCGCGCCTGCGCACGCGTCCGAGGCTGTCGCTGTTCTGGGCCCCGATGGCACCATTGTTCGCCCCCCCGGATGGATGTACAAGGGCTTCCGCATCTTCGGCTACGAGCTGTGGTACGCCTCGCCCAAGGTCCAGCTCTTCATGGTCGCCATGGTCTGCTTCCTGTGCCCCGGCATGTATAACGCCATTACTGGCATGGGTGCTGGTGGCCAGGTGAACCCCCAGGCCCAGGATTCCGCCGCCACCGCTTTGTACTCCGTGTTCGCCGTCGTCGGTTTCCTCTCCGGCTCTTTCGCCAATACCTTCGGTGTGAAATTGACCCTGTCGCTGGGCGGTATCGGCTACTGCATCTATGCCGCCAGCTTTCTGTGTTATTCACATACCCAGAACAGCGGCTTCGTCATCTTCGCCGGCGCCTTCCTCGGTCTCTGCGCTGGCCTGCTGTGGACGGGCCAGGGCACGATCATGATGGCCTACCCACCCGAGGCGAAGAAGGGCCGTTACATCAGCTGGTTCTGGATCATCTTCAACCTAGGCGCCGTCATTGGCGCACTCATCCCCCTAGGCCAGAACATCCACACCGTGGAGGCCGCGCCCGTGTCCGACGGCACGTATGCTGGCTTCATCGTGCTGATGTTCCTGGGTGCCGTGCTGGCGCTGTTCCTGTGCAATGCCACGTCTGTTGTGCGCGAGGACGGCTCCAAGGTCATCCTGATGAAGAACCCGTCGGTCAAGACGGAGCTGATCGGCCTCAAGGACACGCTCTTCAAGGACCCCTGGGTTGTCCTGCTGTTCCCCATGTTCTTCGTGTCCAACATCTTCTACACGTACCAGACCAACGACATGAACGCGGCCTTCTTCAACACGCGCACGCGCGCCCTCAACAACGTGCTGTACTGGTCGGCGCAGATCTTCGGCGCCATCATCTTCGGCTACGCCCTCGACTACAGCAAGATCCGCCGCAGCATGCGCGCCAAGATCTCCTTCGCCACGCTCTTCGCGCTGACCTTTGTCGTCTGGGGCGGCGGCTACGCGTGGGAGAAGCTGCAGCTGCCCCGCGAGCTCGCGTCGACCACGACAAACCCAGACTTCGTCCCCATCGACTGGACCGACGGCGGGAAGCTGTACATTGGGCCCATGTTCCTGTACATCTTCTTCGGCTTCTACGACGCCTGCTGGCAGACCAGCATCTACTGGTACATGGGTGCGCTGTCCAACTCGGGCCGTAAGGCGGCCAACCTGGCCGGCTTCTACAAGGGCATGCAGTCCGCCGGTGCGGCCGTGTTCTGGCGCCTCGACGGTGTCGGCCGGCCCTTTACCTTGATCTTTGGTCTCACCGTATGTTGCGCGTCTATTCCCCGTCGTCTCGTCATTTTGTTCCCTGCGGCGTTCTCTTGCTAACCAATCTAGTGGGGCCTTCTTGCCGGCGCTCTCCTGATTGCGTCGCCCCTGATCCTGACCCGCATCCAGGACACCGTCCCCGTCGAGGAAGATCTCAAGTTCTCCGACGAGACGCTCGAGGACGTCCTCGCCCCCGGTGCTCTGCAAGAGAAGGCCGTCCACGGCGATGTGTAAACGCGTTGTCGAGGCGCATGGGGGGCGGGGGGCGCATGCATTTGCGGCTGCTTTCGCGCAACGCCATGTATCGTCCCAACTAATTTCGGAGAAGGGCAGAGAGAAAAGCTGGCGGGCATCCGCCATCTCCTTTTCTCTGTTCCTCTCATTTTGGAAGGGGTATTTGTCGGGACTGGGTGCGGCAAATCATCCGGAGAGGGTTGCCGACGCATTTGTTTGCGGACGCAGCGCCGGTGAATTGGTGGGGAATAGACCCATCCACCCAAAAATGCTTATTTTTGTTGTTCTCGTTTGTGATACCTGACATATGATGTTTTTTATACTATTCTAAATTAATCAAACGATATTCCTATTGTTATGTATGTTTGGGCACGCCCTGGAAGTGGCGGTCAGATGCACGTCATTGCGTGACAGCGAGAAGGCGAGATAAGGGTTTCTCTGCTTTCATCTGACCTTATCTACTCGTACGACTTACATCCGACGTCGTCTAGATCCGGCTTCCGCAGCACGGATGAAAGCAGAGGCGGAGCCGCAAAAGATTGGGTTCACTGAAGACGACTTCGGCGAAAAAGGCGCCGAGGTGGCCACAAAATATATCCATATATCCACGGCAGGCGGCGCAGAAAAGGGTCCATCCACGTGATGACCACCGCCGCAGTATCGTGAGATGCGCGTCTCGTATGAGCAGCTCGTGACGGCGCCACGCCGCAGAATTAAGGAGGCGCCGGCAGGGGCAAGGCGCGAGATGCTGGACGCGAGGCGCGAGGTCGCGCTGCAGTTCCATGCGTTGTCGCCTCCCACCTCCGATACGGACCGGCCGGGAGCAACGGTTTTTACCCAGCGATGGACCAACTGGGCGTGAAAAATGGCGGGGCATTCCTCCCAGGGGGCGCGGGCGATTGGCCAATGGGGGCAGGCGCAACCCACGCTGACTGGCAACCAGGAAAAGAAGGTCCCCCCCGGCTGTCCCGCCCCGCCCGTCTGTCCTCCTCCGGGGAAAGAACTCCCAGTGGTCTCTCAGTCAGGCACCTCGCAAGGCCGAAGACGCTTGTTTTGTTTTGGGCCCGGCGGCGCGGATCAACGATTTTGCCTCCTCCAGAAGAGGCAACGGCAGAACCGAGAGCGAGGCGTCCAGTTTTAGTGGCCTGGGCGAACGGGACTTCAGCCTTGGGGAATGCTGGGTTTAGTTCGGCTGCCGCTCGGTAAAAGAAGAGCCGCTCTAGTGTTTTTTGGGAGTCAGCCAGCAGAGACGTCATTAGCGGCAAAACTACGCCGCTGTCGAGAGAGAGCGAGAGAGTGCGAGAGTGTGCGACGGCGAGCACCTGGACAAGCAACGACGGCCATTCAGACCAGCTGCAAAGAGGCAATCACCACACGGCTCGCGGGACCGGTCCAGGAAGACGAAACGAGCGGAGTCCCCAGGTCGACCGTTGCGGTTCCCCCATATCGGCCTGGTCGACACGCCCTGTCCCCCCTTTTTGGCAAGCTATTTTTTGGCGTGGGCTCTTTCTGGCTTCTTTTCTTTTTCTTCTCCTCTTCCTTCTTCTTCTCTTTCTTCTTGTTCTTCTTCTTCCCTCCTCTCTTCCTCCCTCCCTCCCTCCGTCCCGCAAGGCGATCTCCTCGTCCAGACCCTCTCCCCTCTCTTGCGTCCCTCCTGAACCTCTGCCCGCCATGGCCTCCGCCGCCCTCAAGTCGCGGATCCAGCGCGCGTCCATGCTGGCCAAGGTCTGCCAGCCCCAGGACCTGCTGCACCACTTCCCCAACGGCACCTACATCGGCTGGTCCGGCTTCACCGGCGTCGGCTACCCCAAGAAGATCCCCACCTTCCTCGCCGACCACGTCGAGAGCAACAACCTCCAGGGCCAGCTGCGCTACTCGCTCTTCGTCGGCGCCTCCTCCGGCGCCGAGACCGAGAACCGCTGGGCCGGGCTCGACATGATCGAGCGCCGCTCCCCGCACCAGGTCGGCAAGGCCATCGCCAAGGGCATCAACGACGGCTCCATCAAGTTCTTCGACAAGCACCTGTCCATGTTCCCCGTCGACCTGGTGTACGGCTACTACACCAAGGACCGGCCCAACGGCCACCGCGGGCTCGACGTCACCGTCGTCGAGGCCACCGACATCCTGCCCGACGGCAGCATCGTGCCGGGCGCCTCCGTCGGCGCCACGCCCGAGCTCATGCAGATGGCCGACAAGATCATCATCGAGGTCAACACGGCCCTGCCCAGCTTCGAGGGCCTGCACGACATCACCACCACCGACCTGCCCCCGCGCCGCAAGCCCTACCTCATCACCGCCGTCGAGGACCGCATCGGCACCACGTCCATCCCGCTCGACCCGGAGAAGGTCGTCGGCATCGTCGAGTCCGACTACCAGGACCAGACCTCGCCCAACACGCCCGCCGACGCGTCCTCGTTCCAGATCGCGGGCCACCTGATCGAGTTCTTCGAGCACGAGGTCGGCCAGGGCCGCCTGCCCCCCTCGCTGCTGCCCCTGCAGTCCGGCATCGGCAACATCGCCAACGCCGTCATCGGCGGCCTGCAGAACGCCAAGTTCTGGCACCTCAAGGTCTGGACCGAGGTCATCCAGGACACCTTCCTCGACCTCTTCGACTCGGGCCACCTCGACTTCGCCACGGCCACGTCGATCCGCTTCTCGCCCGACGGCTTCCGCCGCTTCTACGCCAACTGGGAGTCCTACAAGGACCGCCTCCTGCTGCGCTCGCAGCAGGTCTCCAACAGCCCCGAGCTGATCCGCCGCCTCGGCGTCATCGGCATGAACACCCCCGTCGAGGTCGACCTGTACGCCCACGCCAACAGCACCTGCGTCAACGGCTCGCGCATGCTCAACGGCCTCGGCGGCTCCGCCGACTTCCTGCGCAACGCCAAGTACTCCATCATGCACACGCCCTCGACGCGGCCCTCCAAGACGGACCCCCACGGCATCAGCTGCATCGTGCCCATGTGCACGCACGTGGACCAGACCGAGCACGACCTCGACGTGGTCGTGACCGAGCAGGGGCTCGCGGACGTGCGCGGGCTCAGCCCGCGCGAGCGCGCGCGCGTCATCGTGCGCAAGTGCGCGCACCCGCTGTACCAGCCGATCCTGACCGAGTACCTGGACCAGGCGGACGCGTACTGCCTGCGGCGGGGCATGGGCCACGAGCCGCACCTGCTGTACCAGGCGTTCGACCTGCACCGGGCGCTGGACGAGCAGGGCAGCATGCTCAAGTTCAGCGGGTGGAAATAGATAGAGCGGTAGATAGAGCGGTTGTTTGTTTTGTCTCGAGGGGGCCCGAGCCGAGGGCCGAGATAGGCCGGGCAGGGGGGCCCGAGAAATACCGAGACACGCCTCACTTGAGGTCGAGCGAGTTGTAAACAGGATAGCGCGATGTGAGCGACAAAGTTTCAAAGTGGAGATGGGGAAAATCCAAGTATATATATCATCCAAACAAAGGAGCAAAATAAAGAAACCAAAAGAAAAGAAAAGAAATGCAATAAGACCTAAAGAGACGAGAGGACCAGACAAAAAGAAGAACGAGAAAGGGCAAATCCCGGCAAAAGAGTCCGAGGTCCGTTTTCAAAACCTCCGAGGAAATGGACGTGGACCTGGTCTATTTAGTCCGGTTCGTTTGTGGAATTGGAGAGAAGTGACCGTGGCGAGGAAAAGACCGAGCACGCGCTGTGGTCGCTTCATGTGTTTGTGCGTTTGGCCGGTCCGTTGTTGTTCCCTTTTGCAACTGTCCCGTTTCGTAGGCAAGTATAGATCCCAGACCGAAGAAAAAGAAAAAGAAAAAGAAACGATTATAACAACGCGGAAAGAAAAGAAACAGAAAAAAGGGGGGGCGGGGGAGTCGTTTTGCTTTTAACAGGGGAAAGGTACGCGCAAAACCAGCAGACCGAGAACAAAAACTGCCGTTGGTGCGTGTGGGAGTCGTCCCTTTTTCTGGGGGGACCCTTTCCCCAGCTTCTCCCCCTCCCCAGCCTTTCTCCCCATTTCCAGGATCGGGCCAGGGGGACCCTCTTTTCCTTCTTCCTCCTCGCCGGTCCTTCGATATTCGTTCGCCCAAACTTTCCCCGTTGACCCGGCGCGCCGCCCCTTTCCCACCTGTCCGATGTCTTGTGCTGAGGGTATTTGGGAGGGAAGGACGAGGCAAGACAACAAGACAGCACATACGATACAGAGGCAAAATTCCACTGTAAAAAAAACCCACGATCATCCTCCGCTTGACGTGGGAATGCAAATGCGCCCACCAGAACGGACACGCACACAAGAGTCATACGACGGGCATAGCAAATATGCCCTCACGCCCCCCGCCAGGAGTCACCAAAGTACGCAGCGTACAGGGCAGGGCAGGGCAGGGCAGAGCAGACGCTCTCTCCCCAATCCGGGGCAATACACGATGCTCTGAAAATACATACGGAGGCCAAGAAGCAGCCTCTCTCGGCTCACATCTTGCCCAGGCCACACACACTGTCCGTCCGACTCACACCACCGTCGCTTCATTGATCTATATGCACGGGAGGATCAAAGATACGGTTTTAAAAATATAACAGTTTTTTATTGAAAACGGCTGAAGCTCTCGGGCGCGAACCCTTGCGAGCCAGCCCTATTGAAACAAGATGTAATTTCCCTTTTTGTTCGCTTTTGGCGTCCCTCTTGTAAAACAACACAACCAAAAAACGAAAAGAAAAAAATTGACAACTATGAACGCCCACCCCAGTATCGCTCCAGATAAAAGTAAAATTCTCCCATGTTCGCCCCTCCCCCCAGTCCATCCCATAGGATAAAAGTTGACTAAAATGGAAAACAGCTAAATACAACGTCCAAGTAATGGTTCTTTCCTTTGTAAGACCCAGAACCCGTGTCCCATCGAAACTATAAATAATAGGTATGTATGAGGCGACAACATCGATAAGATGGTGAGAAAAGGTGGAAAAAGAAAAGTGAAAAAAAAAGAGTTTGCTGAAAATGCGGCCGTGACAATATGATATGGCATGTAAGATGTTCCAGCTATGGGATCAAGGCCAAATAGGAACAGAAGAAATGGGAGAAAAGCGGATGAAAGAGGAACAAGAGTTAAGAAGAAAATGTGAAAAATATATGGGGGTATCATTGAGAATTGATCGAGCGATGCAAATAAGACAAAGAAAGAAAAGAGAAAAGATAATAATAGAGGAGACGGCGAGAGAGGAGAAAGAAAGGGAGGCAGGCCGGCCATCTCAGATAACGTTCGCGGCATTGTTGGCAGCATTGTTTGCGTTGCCGCCACGCATCCACGCAAACAAATCGGTCCGGGATGACGAAGACTCCTTGATGGAGGGGGCGGCCGTCGACGCAGCCGAGCTGCCGACATCGACGATCGACTTGAGAACCTGGTTCTCGCGCGGCTCCAACAGCAAGCTCTTGCGGTAGTAGGACACCTGCACGTTATTGCCCGGCGTCTCCAACTCGCGAACTCGGCTGATCTGGTTGGTGATCCAGTCCTGGATGTCCGGCACCTCGGTCAGGCGGTACGGGATCTGGAAGCGCTGCAGCTCGCCGATAATTTTGGCTGTCCGAGTGTGCTTGTCGAAGTTGACCACCGTCAGGCCACACGAGCCGCTGCCGTCGTCCTGCTCGCTGCTGTCCTGGCCGGGAAGCTGCTTCGTCGCCGGGTTGCCAATATCGACAAAGGTCAGATCCGTCAGGTACATGCCAAGGAATGGGAGGCACGGCGGCACATGGTCGTGAAGGCGGCCACGGAGAACCTTGTTGTTCTGCGCCGGCTCAACAATGGCCTGGAGCACCTTGAGCATCTCTCGGCGCTTAGGCGACACATTGTCCCATGTGCGGCGGAGGCGAGTAATGGTGGAGCTGTTCACGCTGCAGATGATGGCCATCAGTGCATCGTAGTTGTGCAGCTCGAAGCACTGGTGGGCCACCTTGATCCACTGCTTGATGACAGCAGCGCGCTTCTTGACCTCGGGGTACTGGAGAATAGTGTCGGCCACGAGGTTCGAAATATCCGTCGACAGGGCGGTCATAGCCTTCACATTGGGCGAGTCGATGCCGCCCTTCTTCATCCACTGCGAACCCAGCAGCTCTTCCGGCATGATAGAGCAGAAGATGCTCATCTGGCGCATCGTCAGCTGGCGGGCCATCTCGAGAGGGTCGAAATCCATGACGATTGGCGCACTGCCGCCCATCTTCCAGTTCGCCAGTCCGTGCTGCAGGCTCTTGGAGAGAATCGAAGGCGGCAGAGGAGTGTCCAGAGGAACGTATTGCGAGATGGACGTGTTCGTCTTGCCCATCGACGAAACAAGGCGAGGGACCAGCGAGCCATCGCTGGTGCTGACGCGCTGGGCCAGTTCCAGAAGGCGGCGACCAGCGGACGGTAGAATGAGGCCAAGTCTGTGCTCAGCAAAGGGCACGATAAAAGCCAGGGCCTCGCGATCGGTCTCGTCGCGCCAGTGCGACTCGAGCCAACCCTTGAACGCGTTGTAGACGCGCAGGCGGACAGGCCCAGCCATGTGAGGCGACTCGCCCACGTATTCAAATCGGTCAATGAGGGCTTCGGTCAACTTGATCGGCGTGCAAAACAGGCGGAACGTCAAGTAGAACGTAGACACAAACATGGCATCCGGTGTCGACTCGTGCGTTGTCAGGCGCTCCACGAGGGCGGGCAGGGAACCACCCGTCACCTGGCCTTCCTTGTTGTACATCAGTTCGTGCGCATAAGTGCGTTCCAGAAGCTTGGATTCCAAGTCATCTTCAGTCTCCTCGACGAGCGTCGCGCTGCCAGTCATGCTCAGATCCGACAAAGATGGCTGGTTCTTGGGAGCCATGGCCATATCAGGCGTAGTGGCCCGAGTCGACGTCTGCGACACCAGGCTGGACTCGGAGTCGCGGCTAGCATAGGTGCTCGTAGTGCCTGAGCTGAGTGCCGTCAGGCTCTCAGACCGGAAAGAGGAGGTGAACTCGCCGTCGTTGCTGGCAGACTGCTCGACAGGGCTGAACTCCTCGCTAGGAAGCAACGTCGACAAACGCGGCAGAGGAGGGAGCGTAGGGCGGGTAGAGGACTCGAACGACTCCATGTTTGATGAAGCGTTGATTTCGTCAACGACAAAGGACAGAGGCCGCACGACAGACAGCGATCGGCGGTGAGAAAGGCGCTTCTCCTCAATGGGTGATGTGATCTGAGGAACCTCGGGAAGAGGCTTGTCGATAGATAGAGTAGAGCGGTTGGCGCGCTTGCTCGGCGAGGATGTGGTCGCAGCTGCGGTAGTGGCTGTAGCCGTTGCATCGATCGAGGAGGTAGCGTTGTGGTTGCTGGTGAAGGAAGAAAACGTCGCCAAAGACGCTGTCGTCACTGTTGATGGGGGAACCTCCGACACGGACGAGGACACAACAGAGTCGACAACGCTAGCCGAGCCACCGGCTGTCTGAGGCCGCTCGTCATCTCCAGAAGTCGTCTCGACTCCCAAAGAGCCAGTCGTCGTGTTTTCGGCAGCCGCAGCATCCAAGACAGACAGGTCCAGATCAAAAGCGAGGGTCGCATCGTCAAATTCGTACTCGAAGTCGCCTATGCGCTCGATGACCCACTTTGTTTTAGCGACACACTCTCCAGTAGCCTTGACGCAGTCAGTAGCCGCGGTTAGAAGACGTCCGTTGTCCTGTGGCATAATGACATCCTCAACCTCAGGCATTGGGTTGGTCAAGATGTCTCGGGCGAGGCACACGAGGTCGACAATGCGGTCACACATGGCCACACGAGACTTTTGCAGAATCTCTCGGCTCAGCGAATTGTGTGCAGAAACAACGTCGACGACAACCAATAGCTGGCCGCCGGAAGTAGCCGACTGTTTTATTGCGAGGGCCAGGTGCGGGCGAGACTGCGACTGCAAGTGAAGACGCCCGATGAAGGAGCCGAGGTAGGACAAAAACGTGTCGTGTCGGTCGCTGAGCCGATTGGAAACCAGGTTCTGGGACAGAGGCGAAGGGCCCGCAAGCGACACGCGGTGAGAGATGCTTGATGAAGAAAGGCGGTGGCTGACCAGTGGCGTCGTTTGTGACAAACGGTTGTGGTAGCTCGCAGCAATGCTAGACAGCCGCTTGTTTACTGGCGTCACCCCCGTCGCCAAAGACGGCGTGGAGGCGGAAACGGGGATGCTCAGACCAGCAGGAGCAGAGCTTGAGAGAGTCACCGTGGTGTCGTTGTCACCGGTAGTGCTGTTATCGTGGTTGTCGTCGACGTTGTTGCTGCTATCAGCCCCAGCGCCAAAGGAGACGGTATCTGCAGGAGGCGTTGGAGGAACGGAGTTCTCCTCCAGGACAGTAGCCATAACAGCAACGGCCGGGGCACGCTGCCGCCGGTCATCTTCGAGGACATCGAAAAAGCGGACGGCTTTCGTGACGATCTTAAAAGCTTTTAGGATCATCTCGTCGACAATGTCGTTTGCATTTTCGGTAGAGCTAGGAGACCGCTGGTGGTCTTGCAGGCGCTTAGCCGACTTGACGAGCGACGACAGCTCAGACAGCAGGGACTTGCGGCCACGGCGGAGACCATCGTGGCGCTGCACCAGCGCAGACTCGCGAGTCAGGCAGTGCGTCCGTTCCAGGAGGTACCGCACACCGGCGATGATGCCCTTCATAAACTCCTGGTTACCGAAAATCTCACTGTCGTTTACGGTCGTACTGCGCATCAGGTCCCAAAAGTTGAGGAGCGCATTCAGAAGGTTGCGCATTTCTTCTGGGTCGTAGGCGTCACAGTAGTTCGTCGGCAGCCAGCCACGAGCACCAGACGCCAGCAGGGTGCCGTCTGCCCAGCCATTGGTGTGAATCGAGTGCACCAAAATGACATCGCCCTCGTTCATCGGCAGGGTGACGGTTGAGTCGGCGGGCGAGTAGCTTGGGTGGAAAGCATAGTACGCGCGCAGAAAGTTGTGGAAGACTGGTGGCGGGTCTGGCGGAGCCGCTGGTGGGAAGATGAAGTTTTGGCTGTACTCATGGGTGTACTCATGGGTGTACTCATGGGTGTACTCCTGGGTCTGTTCTTGCCGGTGGTCGTCGGCGTGCGGCAGGCTCTCGTTGGAGCCATTGGGGGTTGCTGGTGGCGTAATCTGGGAGTTTGCGTAGACGTTGCCTGCTGCTGCCGAAGCAGCGAGAGTTGTTGAAGAGGAAGAGGCTGTATGCTGTTGGGGATAGACGCTCAGGTAGCCATCGTCGCCCGATGTTGTTGAGAGGCCGGATTTGTGAATAGAGAGGGGAGCCACGGAGAGGCTCGAACGCATTGGAAGTGGACTCAGCATAGCCATTGCTGCTGATGTGCCGGAGGGAACGGCACCATGAGGATAATGAATAAGTTGCGAGAAGCCTGGGGAGTTATGCCGTGTCCAGACTGCACAATGCAAGCGATATGCCGTGCTGCTCTCTCGTTGACGATGCAGGCGGCAGGAAGCAAAAGTGTGTTGAAGAACAGAGTCGACGAGTTTGTCGTCGGTTCCGAAAAGAGTAAATCTAAGCCGGGAGGTCAGTCGGGGCCAGATCGAGGAGGCGCGTCTGCTCGAAGGCGGCGGCTGGAATGCAAACGCGAGAATGAAGCAATGTCGGAGGAAAAAGAAAAGGTCGTAGGGCGAAGATGGGGCCGCAGAAAGACGTGGAGGAATGTAGGGAGAGCGGGTGGTTATGCGAGATCGAGGAAGCGGAAGAGGGGCGAGGAATGCGAGAGGGAGGATGTGCGTATATGAGGGCAGGCTATAACGCTATAGCAAAGTGCAGTGCATACATGCTCCGTAGAGTGTGTGTGTGCGTGGGAGAGGCAGCGAGGGAGTGTGTGAGTGTGTTCGTGCGCAAGGAGGAGCATCCCTGGGCCAGCTCCGCCCGTTGGTGTAAGACAGGGGACTCCCTGGCCGTCGAGGTTTCGGGGGGGGAGGGCTATCCACACCAGGTGCCAAGGCAATGCAGGAGAGTGCGGATAGATACAGAGCGAGGCGTGGGAGGATGGAGTGGACTCTGGAAAAGACTAGAAGAGGCAGTTCTTACCTGACGTTTCTCTGCGGGCGAGCGCAGGAGGCCAGAAGACGAGGCCCGAAGACGAGGCCAGAAGACGAGGCCACACAAGCCGTCCGCGGGCGGATCGGAAGCTGTGCAGCAGCTGGATGTGTCGAGCCTGCGGAAAACGCTCCGAGATGCAGCGTTCTGTTTCAATTGCTGTCCAAGTTCCCAATATGCGTCGTGCTCCAAAAGCAGACCCCAAGTTGGCCAGGAGGACGGTTGTTCTCCTCCCCTCTCGTAACGGACCGATGTCGAAGAGGCGAGAGAAAGCAGGCAGACAAGGACGACAGAGCACGGAGCAGGCGGAGAAGGAGGCGAGGAAATGGCTGGCCGTAATTATGGGAGGGTGGGACAGAGGGAGAGCAGGCGGCGAGCGAGCGAGGGGGAGGGGGGTCAGTGAGGTTTAAGAGCGAGCGAGGGTGCGTCTGGGTTTGTGGGTTTGTGGGCTGGCCCCTATATCACGACGGCAGTTAATGCGACCAAGCGTCTGTCAGAGGGACGGGCAGAGACGATCGCGGCGAGCAGCCAAGACAGGCGCATCACATGTCGCGGAGGACCGATTGAGCGCAGAGGGCCACTTTGACGCAATCGACGCTGTGTCTTCTGGGCCCGATTCGGTCTTGATTTGGTCTTGATTTGGCGCCGTTTCTCTACTTTTTCTATTTTGCCTGTCTCTTCCCAGGCCGTCAGAACCGGGACAAGCAGAGGGATCGGCAGGCGACTCGGCGCGATCTGTTGGTGTCCTGTGTCTACCGATGCAAGATGGTGCGTGGTGTGTGGGAGGGCGAATTAGACACTCGAGAGGGCCGGACGCGAAGCAAGGAGGAAGTGAGGGGAGAGGGAGCGAGACCGTAGATCGGGAGACGAGGGAGCAACGAAAATGAGGTCAAACAGAGGAGGATGTTTGCGGCGTGCGAGCGTGCCGGGATAGATGCTGGGACAGAAGAGACCCAACAACAGATGAAAGGGGGACGACGCAATCAATTAAGAAGGAGCAGCCCAAGCTTGCGAGGAAGCAGGCAAGAGCCATGGGGCCAAACCGGGGCCACCATGGAAAGACTGGGAAAGTGCGGGCACCGCGGCGACAATTCTCGCTGGGAGGGACTCGTTGACAAGACGAGGAAGGAACAACGGGGCCGTCGACTGGCCCAGTCAACAGGGGGGGAGGGGAAGAACGGGGCGCCGCGAGGTTTGTGTGTTCGAGTCGTCTGGGGGGAGTGTGGGTTGCTCCTTCCGCTGGTGTCTGCCAGTGGCTCTGCGCTTTCTTTTCCTGGTGTCGTGTTGTGGTTGTGTGGGTAAGTCTACTGGCCGTGTGGGGCCGACCGTTTTTTGCCCGCCGTCCTGCGTATTGCTCGACAAGTTGGTCCATTAGCGTATTTATTTATTTTGACAATCATTCTGCCTTCTGCGTTCTGTGGTCTCTTTGTTGCTTTTTTCGCATCATTTGTTTGGGCAACGTGGGCGGCTCTTTCTGGTTCTGTGTTTATCTCACTTTTTGAAGGACTTCTGTTGGGAAATCGGTGCCCGGTCGCCACCGCTCTTTCCCGAGGAGCCCCTCGAAGAAGAAAATAGCAAAATAAACTTCCAAAGAGGCGAAAACTGCACGGAGCACCTTGGGGTGAACAGACCGTTCTCAGTCAAAAGCGCAGAATGCAGCAGCAAAAACGAGCTCCCGAAAATAAAAATAAAAACCGGCTCAAAAAGGGGAACAGAGCTGCACGTGCTAGCCCGAAAGGGATGGAGCTGTTGGTAAGGAACGAACCACTCCCGTTTTCGCCGCTAGTGGAAAGGGGAGGGAAATAAATAAACACATAAATAAGGGGAGATATGGAGGAAAATAATAAATAAAGGGGAAATAAGCGTGGA
The DNA here is from genome assembly GCA_021396205.1 of Sporothrix brunneoviolacea. Taxonomy (NCBI): domain Eukaryota; kingdom Fungi; phylum Ascomycota; class Sordariomycetes; order Ophiostomatales; family Ophiostomataceae; genus Sporothrix; species Sporothrix brunneoviolacea. The sequence goes on from WNYD01000070.1 coordinate 134,772, forward strand.
CCGCCACAGGGGAGAACCGTTGCTGGTGGGCTGCTGGCTGTTAGCCGTTTACCGTTCCTGCCGTTACAGCTTGCGAAGCCTGTCTTCCGTGTGTTGCGCCTTCCCTCTTTCTGCCCTCCGTCCTTCGCTTGCCTCGTTCCACCCAATTTAACGGTCTTCATCCCGGCTTCTGGTGGGGGAACCAGGGGTCGGCAGGGGTCGGTATCTCAGCAGCGTTGCATTGCCAAGGGTGTGTTCCGCGGCAGCCCACTGTTTCCCAACCTGACTCCTTTTCTGCCTCTGCGCTCTGCTTTTTCTCGTCTCCGTATCTCTCGCTGTCACTGTCTGTCACTGTTTCTGCGCCGCGCAGTTCCACGGCCTGCGTTCCGTTGCTGCGACGTTGCTCGGCCCAACATGGGGATGGCGAGCGAGCCTTTTCCTTTCTTTTTCCTCTGGCGTCGCACTGCCATTCGGCTTCGAGCTCTCCTCCTCTGCTCTGCTACCGTCGTTTTTTCGACTTGCGGGCGATGCCCCGTCCTCCACCACCCAATGGTCGAGTGAGATCCTCCCGGACGCCTCGTGCAGAGATCAAGTATTGCATCGTCAGAACCGACGGGAGCGTCTGACGGAGCGCGGGTGTGTCCTCGCTGACAGCCCTTCTAGAGGCTGGTCCTCCACTTGGGCCATTCACCGGGAAGCCAGGCCAGATCGTGCTCCGTGTGAACGGGTCCCCTCCCCCAGGGTTCACCCGAGGATGCGGCCCTGTGAGGGATTTTGACCAGGGCTAGGACGAGCTGTCGTCCCGGCCACACACAGCGGCGGGTGAGCGGGCTCCCCCAAGACGCAGCATGAGCTTCGACCTTTACTCTCGCTTCCTGTGGCTGTCAGGGGTCTTCCATGCAACCAGCCCGGTTGTTATCTGCAGGAGAACCGGTGGCTGTTCTGCCTGTCAAAGCTTCCCCAGAGTCAGCGCGTCACCAGTTGCAGATTCTGCTCATTTCTCTGTCTGCCACATCTCGGTGCTCTGGCTGACAGGCCGTCTACGGAGTATTACTATGTACAACTACGGAGTGCTCCGTACCTCTTTGTCCTGTTGGATCTCCTCGCCGTAAATCAGGCTGCGCCATTATTTGGCTCTTGCGGCCAACCGAAACTTCAGGGACTTCTGCAATCAAACTGCAGGCTCTGCGTCCGTCTACTACTGCGGGTGACGAAAAAGCCGTACGATCCAGATCCTTCGTCCCTCGTCTCTCAGCTCCGCGCTACAATCTGCCCTAAGAATATTGTCTCCTTTTCCAGTTGGTCTGCTCAGATGTTTGGCGTGTGATTATCTGCATCCGTCGTGCAACCTCTACGAATTCGAGCATCTTGGAACGGTCTTCGCGCATCTCCGTGACACGGCACGGCCGAGGACGGAGCCTCTTCCCGCAACTACGGAGTACTGGCCAAACACCTCTCTACAAAAACCAAATAATTGCTCAGCAGCACGGAGCATGTGTGCTGCGTTTCCGCCAGACTCTCTACGGAGCATGCTGTCTCGCGCCATCGAATTGTCGACATCCCAATACGGCGGTGCAAAAGTGGATGTGCCGCAGAGGGGGGAAAAAACGATACAGGGTCCATGAGAACGGCTCTCTGAATGATGACTCCGCAGTCATCAAGCGGATGATGGCCTACACTTCCGCGAAGGACCAGGAACAACTTTGGTCAGGCTGCTCTCAAACACCAACACTGAGCGCGTGCCTCATCATTCCGCACCACCATCTTCCTCTGTTCCCCTGGCTGGTGCGACCAACAGCCGGTACACTAAGGCCAGAGCACGGGAGAAGGCTAATTGATAGTGCCTGTTAGCGCCTCCCAAGAACTGCAGGAGGGCTTCCATCCCATATGGAGAACGCCAGAAGTGCCTGTACTACTTGTATGCACTACTCCGTACTCGTAACAGAAAAGGGCAAAGAGCGAGGCTGCATTGCTTGCCAGGTAGTCTGGTACATGGCTGTCATGCCAAAATCCTGCGAGGTACCGTGTCACTTGTTATTTGCTGACTGCTAGGCCTCGCTTCTGGGTCCTCTCCTTTTGGTAAGTAATGCCTGGGGGCGAAGCCCTGGCCAACTCTTACCAAGCAACAAGAATGCAAGCATACGACGTATGCAGGCCCAATCCACCAAATCCACCAAATCCACCAAGCCTCCACCGACACGGGTGGTCCGGGTTTCCCATCCGGGCCGTGGTCCTGTTCCTGTTCTTCTCTGCGGACAGAAAAAGTACGCAGGATGGAGGTGTTGGTGATTCAACCTCCAACAAATTGCGTACGAAGGACCAACAACTCTTCTCCATGTATCCAAGTGCCTGTCTACAGCTCTTTTTTTTCTCACCTTCACCAATCTACGACCTATACCATCGAAACCAACCCCTTGGTCCAGGCCTAGGATTCTTGTGTGCTTGGCCCTTTGTCTTCGGGAGACTGTCAACTTAGACAGGCACCAAGCTCGTCTTCCATGGCGCATTCTTCTCGGTGTGCGCAACGAAACCCCCGGGGTGTGGCCAAGCTCGATCCAGCAAGGTCAAACCAAGCTCTGGAGGACAATGGTTCAGCCATGTCTTTTTAACGTTTTCGCTGTGCGTGCGTTCTTCCGTCTAAAAACGTCCAAGCACACAAAATGGCTCCATGAGGCACACATCATTTTCAAACTAAAGAACGGCTGCGAGTCGACCTAGTAAAAGAGGCCCACCAACCAGGAGCGGCGGGCTGTACTTGTACCTGTATTGAATAGGGGAGAACACGACGTAAACGGGACGCCTCGCGTAATATCGAGAGGCCCTCTTTTTATCCCACAGGAGGAAATGCAGAGGCCCGGCGAGGCAAGTTCAGATGACGGATTCGAGAGAGCTGCATTTGATGTCTGCGTCGGCATAGCCGGAGAAGAGAGAGTGCAGGGTCGGCTAGGGGGGAAACAGCAGACATGATAAAAAGGCACTCTTCAGCGCTGCGACACTGGTCCCGAAAATGGGGAGACGAGCTGCGGCCTTACTTCGAGGCCGAGCAGAGTGGGTTTTTCTGCTACTGTCCTCGACGTTGGGCTTTCTTTTTTTCTGACCTATCTCAAAAAAACAGTGATGTTTCGTCCTCTTTGTGCCCCCCGGGCTGTTTAGCATCTCCTTAATTCATTCCAAAGCCTTGGTAATTGTGACCGCCTTGGTCAACTTCCTGCTTGGGACGGAAGGCTCCTCTCTGTGCAAGGGTCAGACCGGGGGGGCCCCAACAGAGAGGATATCGTCGAGGTCAACGGGACTACGGAATATGCCACCGCTATAATTTTTCGTCGCCAGGCTCCATCCTGCACTTTGATACTACGCCCGAGAGGGCCAAGAGCATGGCTGCTGTCGTATTTTCTCTTTCTTTTTTTTCCTCTTTCCTTTACCAGGGACCTGGGAGGAGGCCCCGTTTCGAGGCTTCGTGGGGAAAGGAGCTCCTTCCGGAGTACTCCGTACGAACAATACGTCGTATTACAACTGCTCGTAATCTGTCTATGATAGATACTCGCAGGATAGTAGTGCGTTGCGTAATACCAGAAATGAGCGTGGGCTACGGAGGCCATCCGCGGAGAAGCTAAGGGGAGAGTGCGAAGAGATGGAGAGAAACGAGGCCTCGTATTGTTAGGCGGTCGAACGTCCCTTTGCCGTGATTGTTCGGATCGCCAATAGATTTGCCCGTTTGGCTCGTCGACGAAAAAGACGGTGCGAAAGAGGAAAACAAATCTGCAGCTCAGCACGCACCACATCCTGTCTCCTGAAGACGGCAAGCATGGACCAACATGCTGCAGTGCACTACGCGTACCGGTGTAGAAGTGCGAGTAAGATACTCCGTACCCCGTACGTATTATCTCGTATGCTTTGTACTCCTACAGAGCCGTTCACCCCCGCTCCTTGCCGGTCCTCGTCCATGGCGGGAGGGCCCTCTCTCCCTCCCTCCCTGATCGACGCGCCTAGAGCAGAAAAGTGCGCTGCTAGTGCGAAAGTGCTCTTGAAAAGTCGAGCCAGTCTGGTCAACAAGAGAGACAACTTCCCGTCGTGGGGGCTAATTAACACGGCAGCGCTCGAACAGGCCAGACTTGCTGGATCATGACATGTTTGCTGAGATATACGGAGTACAGGTATGCATTCAAGCCTAGATAGTCTGCAAGGGGAGAAATGAAGTGCCGAGAAAAGACTGCGGCAGCAAGGGGAGAATCGTGCGGTACGCGACGCGACAGGCATATGCAAATGTACGAGTATTCAAGCCTTCTTTTTGGGGGGATGCGCTCTCCTACTTGCAGTTTTGTTCGCTGTCTCTTTACCTCGTCTGAATCCCACATCCACATCTGTCGAGTCAGGTGAGGCGTCGCATGCAGAGTGAAATTTGCGCGCTCAGCGCGGCGCAATCCGAATTCTCTTTCGACTCGAAGTCGCTATCATCTCACTTCCACCTCGTCTCCGCCCTCCCCCTGACGCCATGCATCAATAAAACAGAAATCCCATCCCGCGAACGAAAGGGAAACCGAAATCTCGGTTGGTTGAAAAGGGGAAAGGGGGGCAGGAGAAAGAGGAAAAGCTGACGGCCGCAGTATCGTTTTCCTTTCTTTTTTCTTTGCCCTTGCGGTCTAGGCTGGCTTCCCAGGTGCAAGTGCAATACGCTGTAGTCAAGTAGAAAAAACAACCGTCCAACAGAGCTGTTTGAGCACGAGTCGCGACTGCGAAAAATTCAGAAACGACATATCACTTTTTGCTACTTTTTCGCAAACTGTCCGCCTTGATTTGGCGGCACCGCGTGGATGGAGTCGGCCATACGGAGTACAAGTAGTGAAGGCCCAGCCCCCCAGCCCCCCCCTGTAGCGTGGGCGGAAACTGCTTCCTACGGGGAAAGCTGCGGCATCTATTGGCAGAGGGGCATAGTGTGTACAAGTACGGGGCAGCTTCTGCAAGGCCCCCGTAGCAGAGCGAGACATTTCTTTCAGCTAGCCGCAGTGGCTAAACCGCAACAAGACGGCGGCTGGCTTCCCCGAGAGAAATTTGGGGGCAGCCGCTGGGGGGCGGAAGTGTCGTCGTCAATTTTGCTTTTTTTCCTTGTCCAGTCCACACACACGCATCCCAGTTTTACTTATGCTGTCTCAGAAAAACTTTCTTTTTCCTTTCTGCTTTTTGCCAGTCATCAAGCGGTTCCGTATCTGCAGGATATCCCCACAAGCCGCGTTTTCCTTTCTTTCCTTTTGTTTTTATTTTTTATTTTTTATTTTTTATTTAGTTTAGTTCTCGTCTTTCGGGATCCGAGCTCGGGTCAGCAAAGGTCCCAAAGCACCAGGCGGTAGAGAAAGACGACAGAGAAAAGAAGACGGAGAAGAAAAAAGTGACGGGGACGAAGAAGGGAAAGAAAACAACAGAAAAAAAGGGGGAGGGAGCGCCTTCCGCAGCCGCGAGTTACACGGCGCGATTTGGGCTCCTGCATTGCTGGAATCTCTGCGCTGTGGCTCATTGAAAAAGACAAATAAAATAAAATATACGGATGTGGTCCGGATTCCGTTGTCTTTTGCCGAAGCTGTAACCGACAAAAGGGCGTTACGAGGCTCGGTTGTTGTCTTGTATGCGGAGTATGGCCGTCGTGTATCCGAAGAAACAAGAGTGAGAAACACAAAAGAAAACCACGAGACGGAGAGTCAAGAGGCGTCTTTGGGGGCGTTGTTTTGTAACCGGTGGCTTTTGTCCACTGGCCCCTTATTTTTCATTGGTTTCTCGTTTCCTGTCACAGCTGTCAATTGTTTTCTTTTTCTCCTGCCACGCGGGGGGGGGGAACGCAGCGAAAGAGAGTGGCACACGTCTGTACTCCGTATGACCACCCTGAAGACTAAAATATATCAATCATGATGTTGTGAGATGCGTCTGCATGCAGTCAGCAGAAAATGTGCCTTCTTTCTTTTCTTTTCTTACGATGTTATTTTTTAGCACTTTTATTTCGTTTTTTATATTGTTTCTGTTTCTTTTTTTAATTTCTTTCATACTCTGGGTGTTTTTTTAACAACCGGATTTTATTTTTTTACAAAAATTACCGGCAACTCTCATTTTTATTGATACCTGCATGTTGTAATCTGTACTGTCCGTTTCGTTACGCTGGGTCCTCTTCGTTTTGCCCCTCACGTATTTACATTTAGTTTTTGCCGTGGCCTTTTTCATGGCAAGATACTTATTTTCCGGGAATGGGCGCGCCCACCCGATGATCGACGGGCGAGCCGAGAAGCAAAGAGGTGTGCGTCTCTATTTTTGTGCTGTTTATCCTTCTCGTCCTGTGTAAACCAGGCCGTCTCCTCGCAAGGCGAGCTTTGTCTTGCCCGTCCGGCTAAATGAGGAGGAGGAGAAAAAAAGAAGAAAACGTGGTATTTATTAAATATCCGTGTGCACTTCCCCGGAGTCAATATCTGAATTGCCGGCCCGTCATTACCTCTCTTTCCCGTCTACAGTGACATGCACAAAAAAAGAGCTGTCTGTTCCGTTTCGTTCGTTTATTAACCCGCCCTCCTCTTCTGTTCTACACCTGCAGTCCACCAATTGCCTAAACAAGACCAAAAAAAAGGCCCACGATATGGCCGAATAATATATCTGCTTTACCATAATGGTCTCTTCAGAGCTGTGGAATACAGAGCGTACCGGTTTCCAGGCCGACCACACGGAAGCGGCTCGTGGAAAGGGAGCTTTGACCTCTTGTCGATATTAACACGACAGCTGAGGAGAAGCAGTTGATTGAAAGGCACGGCATTGGCGGGGAAGGCAACCAGAAGAAGACGGAAGGGCAAAATTAACAGAATTCCGATTCTGGCCGGCAAGGCTGCTAGTGAAGTTGGCTCTTTGTCGATTTTACCTCTCTCTACATAGTACCTGGAACCGATCACAGGTTTTAGCTTAATCTTTTTGTCTCATGCCGGCCCCTTTTCTTATTCCCTATCTGTCTAAAAGAATGATGATCATTACTTTTGTGCTGTTGGCTTGGTACCTTACCTGGTAGATATTTTTTGAGTCTAATACAACTGCAGTATTATTAAAACGGGTGGTTCGTAATTGTCGAATTATGAAAAAGGGAGGAAACTATCCAAAACGCAGCCTTGTCCGACTTCGCTGCATCTCAAGAGGGCTCTGTCGTTTATTTTTGCAACAGACGCATCACACATCACACATTCCTTTTTATTTTATTTTCCGTAGCAACTTTTTTTGGATTGAATACTATTATCTGCGGAGTGCTCCGAAGTTTCATCTCTTTTTTGCTTGTGTCTCTTTTTTTGTTCGTTCAAGGAACATGCCATTCTAAAACGAAACACGCGCACGGTGCTCCGAGCGAGAAGCTCAAGGGCTGCGCATCATACCCAGACTGTCTCAGCTGTTGAGAACTGTTTTGTTGTATCTCTTCTTGGAGGCTGTGCAAATAGACCATATATTGCATAATCGCACATGTTATCGGGGAAAACGTCGGAAACGTTTGAGATTTGTTTTCTTCTCTTTCTCGTCAACCGGAAGTTCCAAAAGCCGGGTTTACGGAGTCCTGCAGAGCACGATCGGATGGCGATCTATTCTTGTCTTTTCCAAAAAGAGGAAGCGGTCCAATACTTGTCTGCTTTTTTGAAACTTGAAACGGTTACCGAATGAGGAGAGCTGTCGAGAATAAAACGGCATATTGCCAAGGTTTGCAGACTAAGATTTCTCATGCTGCTGCTATTTTTTGACATTCATCATGAGCCGCTGGAGAGAACAATACAGCGTGCTCCAAAAAAGAGAAAGAAAAAGAAAAAGAAAAGCCAAATATTAGCAAACCAAAATAAAACGGTCCTCTGTCCGATCATACAGCTGGCCCAATATTGCTTACCCTGTGGCGGTCCCTCTCCGTTTCCACTCCTGACGAGCCGCCCTTGTCGCCCATAGTCTGCTATGCTATGCTCGTTTGTACCATCGTCGGGCTTCCGAAGTTGTTTTTCACAGGCGCATCCGCTAGTCACCCATTGCGTGTCGGCCAGAAGATCAAAATCTCCGGTCATCGGTGGTCGTCACACCGGCGACTGTGATTGTGGCTGGTAGCTGGTTTGTAGTCAGGACGGCATAATTTTAGAACATGGCTTTGTCAACAGTGGTTGCTCGCCGCTCATTTGTCTCCCGTGGCTTGGTTTGTTATGAGCTGAAGAAAAGTGCAGAGCAAAATAAGAAATTGCTCCGTAAAACGGCTGCCCAACGGCTCCGTCGGAACTAAAGCAAAGCTTTCCCCTACGGGGAACCTGTCCGGGGAAAGTGTGTGACTGAGGGACAAGGGACGAGAAGAAGCGAAAGAAAAATAAATCGCCGTTATTGGCCCGCGCGTCTGTTGAACTGCGAAGACGGATCTCGACGGAGGAGGGGGGAGGGCATCGCAACAACATGTACCACACTTTTGTGCCATGTGTGATTGATAGCTGCTGTGATGAACGGGACAAGAAGAAGAAAAAAAACAGAGGAATGTGATAGTGACAGCGGCGGCTGACATGGTGGTGGTTGGTGACCTATTTGGGGGGGGGGGAGAGGGGAAGACTGTGATGAACAGCAGGATGCCACACCGCCGCGTGGGGGAACGACACGCAAAAGCAACAACAGCGCGGGAGTGTGGAGTTGCTGCAAGGGACCAATTTCGAAGCTTGGGCAGCAAAAACATGGCCAGAGCTACCGGTTTATGAGATACAGCGTATTTTACTCCGTACGCCTGCGAAATCCTGTTCCTGCGAGGAGAATCACCAACAGAGACAACGAGAAGGATGAGCAAACGAGAATCGGAAGGAATGTTCTCTGCCTTGGGGGGGATCAATATTGCTCATCCTTCAGCAGAGCCGAAAGAGGAACACACACACAATCCTGCGGCCTGTATGCAGCAGTCGCGCTCATGCAACACCCCGAAAGTCGCCCACAGCCCGATTTACGTCGCACATGCTTCCGACGGTCTCCTGGAGGCGAAGCGACGAGCCATCTCCATCCTACTGATTCATGCGGATGGCCTGGGCGTGCAAGTACGGAGTCTTCCGTAAGAATCCGTACCTGGCCCCAGAGAGCATCCAGACATTGCAAAAGATTCACCCGGTTGACGAGACCCGACGCCTGCTCATCCGCCCCTCCTCGCCAGTGATCCCTAGCAAAACTCTCCGAGGATTTTCTTCCCGTGGGTCGACTTGTCCATCGTCCTCATCGTGGGCCATTCATTGTAGCGCCCATGTTCGGTCTGTTTTCGGCTTATCGATCGTCATCAGACTGTGCCTTATTTTTGTTAGCGAAGGCAAGCTACTCATACGAGTAGAGTGGTGTGCGTCTGTGTCTCTTCACTTCGTTCCGCCCCGTTAGTAAGATTGGCTTTTGTTCGTCATAACCCGTCCAGCCACATCCTATCTGGTCCCTTGCACGAGGCCAAGGCAGCGAAAGTGGTGAAAACGAAGAGAGCAGGACTCGTTGCAACCAGTCTTATGTGGGGGGGGGAAGACATGCACCCCTGGTCTGCCAGTCCTTAGCGTGGGACAAGGTTGAGAGAGACAGACAGGAGACACAGAGACGCGAGAGACGCGAGAGGAGGAGAGAGAGTGGCCAGGGGTCTTGTCAATGCAAGCCAGGGAATGCGCCACCGTCTTACGCAACTCTGCGGGCTCTTGCGAAGCTCCAACGAGGCCCGTCTCGGGCTCCATAGCAATGGAGAATGCTGAAGGCGAAAAGAACCGAAACGTGAACAAGGCGAGCTTGCTCTGTACGAATTCGATACCTCATTTTCCGCATACGGCTTTCCCGGACGTGGGTCATTGAAGAGAGAGAGAGAGAAAGAGGCAAAACTGTGTCGATCGAAAGACAGGGCCGCCGGTACAGAGCGGATCCAAGAGCAACGAGGGCCTCCAATCCCGAGTATTACTTCGGACTCCGTCGTCTTCGCTGGCCTACTTCATAGTACGGAGCATTCTCTCCACCACGGCCTTCCTCACCGTTGTGAAAGCAGCACTGATCAGCCGTCTTCTTCCCCTTTTCGCCTGTTTTTGGGGGCTGGCGGCGGCCGCTTCCCGCGGAAAAGGGCGGACGATGAGCACCGCTCGAAGGCGTTGCCTGATGCGCTCTAAACGGGAAATAGATGCCCTCGAATTGGACCCAAAACGGGCTCTGATCGTCTCTCGAGAGCCCCCGTCTGCCGTCCACGCTGTGCACTAGCGGGGGAAGATGCGCGAGGAGAGCTGTCTTGCGCACACCCAAGATTCCTAAACCAGAGAGGCCCAGCGCAGGGTCGAGATCCGACAACCTTGCCTCGGATGCCCTCGCCAGACCCCGTATCTGACTTTTGTCCACTAACGACGCAGCTAACGGGTCGAATGCTACGCAAGACCAAGACTCGCCTCCCCTAAGAGGCCGGGCACAGTCCAGGCTCTCGAACGACGGTCTGAGCGGCGACGCAGCGCACGCACGTTCGGTGTGTCCTCTTGACGCACCCACACGGACGCTGATCGCTGACCGCGGCGTGCACAAAAGGGCGAGAGAAAACTCGTAATAATGTGTAGTTGAACGGAACCGACGCCGCCCTAAGATGGATAGGCAGCGCTACAGCGCCTCGTTTGCAGTAGCGCACATAAGCCCCGGCAGTGGAAAACCGCGCCCCCCTAGCTGCCGGCAATGTCAACATGTCAAGATGGTTGAGAAGACGGTGGCGGAGGATGGAGCCCGGGCAGGTCGGCGTTCGTTTTCCCTGACGCCTCGAAGGAGGCAGGATGGGCTGAGAGAGAGCGATGTCTGTCAGATGCAGGCAGACCAGACCCCAAACAGGGAACGCAGCATTGTAAGGCTGGAATCCTCTTGCTAGCCCGGTGGCGAACGATGAGGCTTGCGACGTGCGAACAGGAACTCCCCCTGTCGCGGACAGTCGAAGGGGACGATCCGACCCCAATCGAGGCGTCTGCTCGTAGGAAAGCTGGGAAGCACGCAGCAAGCAAAATCCCAGGTTGGCCAAGCAGGAAGACAAGATATCCCCACCGCCAACGGTCGCGATCCCTAACGAGTGCAGCATCGAGGACGGAGACCCTCCTTTGTCATTGCGATCAGCACTGGAGCAGGATATTTCTTTTGCCCACGACGCTATGCAGTTAGACCATGCCAGGTCCAGGTCCAGGGCCAGCCAGCCTGGTCGTCGTCAAGCTTTTAGCTCGGTGTCGTTTTATTGCAACTCTCCTGGACTTCCCCGTTCGGGGTTTGAAACAAGGCTCCGCGGCTTGCTGCTTGCCGGACTAGCAGCTGTTTGACAGGGACCTCTCTCTTGTCTTGAGTCGCCTCGGTATCGTCATGCTCTCTCTTGGCATCCAATCTAGCAGATGCCGTAGCGTCGTCCACGACGGAGTCGGGCTCAGGCAGTGGGCCTTGCCGTTGCGCTAGATCCACCGGGACGCCTCGCCAGATTCCGTACTCGTACTTCGTAGTGTTACTTACTTTGAACTGGCCCAGAGAAAAACGGCCCGATGGGTTATGTTGATTTTCCACTCTTCGTGTACTCGTAGATTGACGAGGAAGATTAGCGCTGCGACGAGGCCAAAGAGGAAATAAACATTGATGGGAGCCCATCGATGGACCATTGCGTGGTACCGTACCAGATAACGGGAATCAGAAAGAAACGGCCTTACATGACGGATCGTCGCTGTCCACAAGGATCGTCTCGCGACGGCCTGGTCTAGGTCGTGCCCGGCGTCCTCCGCGGGAACGTGAAATGAAGCGGACAAGAGATCACGGAGAGGGAACGATAGGGGGCATCATTTCGTGGAAGACGATATCCATTCAACATGCACCGTGTGACATGTCTGCTCATCCTCTGGACAATCAAGTACCGCACCGAGGACCAAAGATCCGAAAAGAAATGAGGCCAAAACGTGCCGTCTTCTGTCAATCCCCCCCCGGACGTGGAGCAATGCTGCTCTACGGCGCAGTCTGTTTGTTCTGTTCTGTTCTGTTTCTGATATGCCCCCCCCTCTTCGGTCAAGCAAGATGTGTTAGTCGTCTTTGCTCTCTGCACGATCCCGTCTTGGCGTGACTAATGAGTGCATGCGCTTTGGCAGAGCACGCTGCAGGAGAATGGGCTGGGAAGGCGGTGCGTGTATGTTTTATCAGAGTGTATGAGGTAATTGCTACTCCGCATGTAGGGAAGAAACAATGAATTGTTTGTGCGTGTTTGTGCGTGATTGTGCACGAGTGCGTGAGGGCTACGATGATGTCCGTGGGCTGGTCGTGTTGACCGCGATGGAGAGGCGAGGATGCGGAGAAGGACGGCCATGCTTTGACAGCCCCCTTCACCTTGCATCCCAGAAGTGGTATTCTAGAATGGCATCCGCGAGAGGCGAAGCTGGCCTCATGTCTGCATGCCAGGATCGAATATGCACGATGGTTTATGCAGACGTGGAAGAGGGGAAACAGATTAACGAACTCTTTGATGTTTTAGAAAATGGAAGGAGGAGGAGTAGAGACGAAAAAGGGTCCGCACGCAATCATGGAGTTTCTCGAAGTCTCCTTGCCGAGGGCGGTCATCATGCTTTCTTCCAACTGGTTTTTTAATATCGTAAATGTAGAATAGCATCGTGATCGTTGTAAAGTGAAAAGATGGAGCGAGGTTGATAATAAAAGACCCACGGAGAGAGTACCATGATGTTAAGCAAGATATGAATTCTCACAAGATTGGTTTAACATGTTGAACACTTTAATTTGCCAAAGCACGGAATTTTTTTGAATTGTTTTCAGTTTGCGTCGTTCGAGGTTGAACTTGTAGTGAGGCATACATGGTTGGACAAGAATTGGAACAGCCTTGAGCAATCTCCATTAAGAATAGTTAGAAAACTAGATTCATAACACGGCCACTACCAACACAATAAAGGGTAGTATCTGCTTTCCTTGTAATGTAGATACTGTCACGAAGTGCATCCAGGGGCCTCACCGATATAAAGTAATTCTCAATTATCAAAAAAATAAATACTCCACGACACACCTGACCTCAAAAGAAAACCCCAAACGCCTTGTAAACACCTTGTAAACGCCTTCATCATTCCTGTACACCACCGAACCATTGCCTGGCTCCGTCGATTCCCAAATAAACCTGCCAGATGCCGTGGATATGCTAACTAAAGCGTTCGACATAGCGCTTCTAGCCCAGCCTCTTCACCTGCCGCTGCAGAGTCTGCAGTCTTGCGCGCTACGCCTGCACTTTCTGCGGCAGAGGCGCTGGCATGTTGTTGATGGGCCGCTCGATGCGCGTGTCGTGGGCCCGGCGGTCGACGGGCCGGAAGGCAAACGCGCCGGCCAGCTGGGCGCGCGCGGCCTCGACCTCCTCGAGGGCCTTCTTCATCTTGTCCGGCGAGGTGTCGTCGAGCACGTGGCGGCGGACGAAGAAGAGCCACTGGCCGGCGGGGTCGACCGGCGGGGCGGTGGCGGTGCCGGCGGCGGCAGCGGCTGCGGCAGAGGCAGACGGGCGGACGACCTCATCCCAGGGCGGCAGCGCCGCGAGGGGGAGCACGAGGGCCCCGGAAGCCGAGGCGCCCGGCGCGGAGCTCGGCAGGCGGTGGTACCGGACGAGGGCGTATTCGTTGCTGTTGGTGAAGAACGAGAAGGACTCCTCGATGAGCTCGGACTTGAACCTAGAAACGGTGTGAGCAGGAGCAGGAGGAGCAAGAAGGAAGTTGTCGAGCGGAGCGAGGACAGAAATAAAAAAAATATACCTGTATTGGTTGTCCTGCAGGATGGCCGGCAGGCCCCGCGTCTCGGGGATGTCGATCTTCTTCCGCTGCGTCACCAGCCGGTGGATGCCGCTGGCGCTGCTGCCGCCGGTCGGGTCGGGGAAGTCGGTCCAGCGCAGCGTCCCGAGCGCGCCGCTGATGCGCTGGAGGGCGGCGGCGACGGCGGCCCCGTCGCCGCTGGGAGGAGGGGCGGCCCCGAAGTCGGCCTGCTGGACGGGGTACCGCGCCTGCAGCACAAACGACTGCCGGGCCAGCTGCTGGTGCAGCTCGCCCCAGAGGCGGGCCTGGGGCGGCTGCAGGGGCGCCGGGATGGAGCGCTTGACGGCGAGCCCGCGGGGCTGCGGGGGCCCCGCGAAGTAAAGGACGCGGTGGACGCCCGCGTAGGCGGTCATTCCCGAGAGGCCCTGCAGCAGGGCCTTGGCGCGCTCGAGGTCGGCGTCCGGGACGACGGCCGTCAGGAAGAGCTCGTGCATGGCGGCGGTGGCGGGAGCGCGCGGGATGGCAGGTGGGCAGGTAGCAGAGCTGCTGGGGATGACGACCCAATCGAATTCTGGCAGTGAGGCCCTCGTTTCAGCGCGCGGTCGGCGGAGCTGCAGTTGTTGCTGCCGTCGCGATGTCTGTCGGTGTTCTTGGTTTGCGCTGAGGTTGAAGTTCGAAGTGGGAAGCTTTTCCAATTGGAGATGCTGGGGAAGTGGGGCTGAGCGAAGTCACTCTGCACACAAAACATGCTGTAAAATACAGTGCTCCATCCCTGTATTTTGGCATTATGCAACGGCCAGGACGCCACAGAAATGAACCAGCCTGGAATCGTCCCGCCGCTCTGAATCCTTTCCTCTGAATTTGAATTAAGTCGAGCCTCATTCGACGAGTTCTAGACAACACCGGCGATCTCCTTTATACAGGTCCTACAAGCTCTACACACTTCCTGTTCTGCCTCCTCGCCATCCTGTCTGCTTCGCGTCAGTTCCACGTGACCAGGCGTTGGCGACGCGTCTCGTCTCCTGGTAAGGAGCGCCAAAGACAATAGCAACCACAATTGCCGGCTCCGAGCTGGACTGAATCGACGAAACATGGCCAGAAGCCTACGCGCTAGTGCCGCGGCGGCGGCAAAGAAGATTCTGGCACAGGCGGCAGACGAAGGGGATGCCGCCGAGAGCGCGCCTGCCAAGGCGACGACGCGCCGGGGAGCTGCCGCGAAGCGGAAGAGAGAGGACTCGCTAGAGTACGAAGGCGAGGCGGCCGAGGGAGAGAGCGAGGACGAAGAGGAGGGGCAGGGTGGCAGCGATGGCGGCAGCTACACCGTCAAGAAGGAGGTGGATCTGGACGAGACAAAGCCTCTCGAATCGGGGGTCCCGGCCAAGGCACCTGCGGCGAAGAAGCGGAAGAAGAGCACTCCCAAAGACGGTCTTCTTGAAAGGCGCCTCTTCTCGCGCGCGGAGCGGCCTGCAGCAGGACCTCAGCCCCCTTGCTGCCCGCCCGAGCGCCTCCACAGCGTCGACTACCACTGCCCCCTGCTCCTCGACGGCGCGGCGGGCCGGACGGCGCGCCGCGCCCTGCTTGCCTGGTACGACGGCGTCAGCACGTCGCGCGGCATGCCGTGGCGCCGCGAGGCGTGGCTGAACCCGGACGACTGCCTAGCTCGCGGCGACGCCGGCCGCGACGCCCTCGCCCGCCGCGCCTACGAGGTCTGGATCAGCGAGGTCATGGCCCAGCAGACGCGCATCGCCGTCGTCATCGGCTACTGGACCCGCTGGACGGCGCGCTGGCCGACGGTGGCCGACCTGGCCGCGGCGCAGAGCCACGAGGTGATGCGCGAGTGGAGCGGCCTGGGGTACTACAGCCGGGCGGCGCGGCTGCACGAGGCGGCGCGCGTCGTGGTGGCCGACCCGGTGTTCCGCGGCCTGCTGCCGGCCGACGTGGCCACGCTGGAGGCGCGCGTGCCGGGCGTCGGGCGGTACACGGCGGGGGCGATCTCGGCGATCGTGTTCGGGCGGCCCGCGGCGATGGTCGACGGCAACGTGATCCGGGTCCTGAGCCGGCAGCTCGGGGTGTTCGCCGACAGCAAGGCGGAGAAGGCGCTGGTGGACCTGCTGTGGGCGGCGGCCGAGGCGCTGGTGCAGGCGGTGGCGCAAGACGGGGAGGGCGAAGATGCCGCTGCGGCAGACATGGAGACGACGGCGCCCACGATCAGCGACCGCCCAGGCCGCTGGGGCCAGGCGCTGATGGAGCTGGGCAGCACCGTGTGCGCGCCCAAGCCCGACTGCGCGGCGTGTCCCATCAGCTCGACGTGCCGGGCCTACGCCGAGGGATTGGTTCTCCACGAGAGAGAAACTAAAGGGAGGCCGGCGGGCGAGAGTGTATCAGCGGACATCAAAGACGCCTGCGACATGTGCGAGCAGTTCCCCGAGCTCGACGACGAGGAGGCTGCCGCGCTGGCCAAGGCAGACAAGAAGGGAAAGAACGACAGCAGCGACAAGAACGACAAGAAAGCTAAGACGAAGCCTGACCCCAAAAAGAAGACGACACAATCGCCGTTCTTTGACGTGGAGGACGCGGCCGCCGGCATCAGCATCAGTGACGAGGCGCTCGCGACAATTGTCAACCACGCGCGGACGTTTCCGCTGCGGCGGCCCAAGAAGCCCGTCCGCGAGGTCGAGACGCTCGTCTGCGCCGTGCGGGTAGTTGGAGACAAGAAGAACAGGGGTGGTCTGTACCTCATCCAGCAGCGGCCGGCCAAGGGCCTGCTGGCCAGGCTCTGGCAGCTGCCGAGCTACGATCTCCCCGCGGCCCTGGACGGCAAGGCCGCCCGGCGGAAGGAGGCCGAGGCCTTTGTGGCGCGGTGGCTAAGAAGCGCTGGCAGTTGCAGCTGTGGGGGAGACTGCACGGCAATAAAGACGGGCGGGAAGAAGGGCGGCAAGACGGCATGCACTTCAAAAGGAAGCCCAACAGCTGGGGCGGTACGGACGACAAAGGTCACGGAGCTGGGAAGCATCCCGTGGCTGTTCTCTCATCTACGGCAGACGATGCACGTGTACCTCTTCGAGGTGGCGGCTGGAGACGGCGCCAGCATTCTACCCACGCCGGCTGCGTGCTGCTGGGCGTCTGTCAAGGAGGCCGAGGAGACGTACTCCATGGGGACAGGTATGCGCAAGTGCTGGGACCTGGTCACGAATGCGTGATGGCGATGATAGCAGTTGGGAGTGTGGATGTTTGGATGTTTGGATCTTCTGGTGTCTCTAGCTATTTTGAAGCTCTCGATCTGACTGGCCCTGCACTGACAGCCGCCATGGTCCCTTCATTTTGGATATTTCTTCCTCTTCTCGCCTCTTTCCCCTGCTCCACCTTGCCCACAAGATTGGCGGTGTTTTTTTTGGTTCCGACCCAAATTCAAGAGCTGCTGCAATTGGGCGGCTTGGGTAGCGAGGTTTCGGTTCCCGTGGCCGATGGTTGCGGCACCGTCGACTGCACCGCGCCGCACACGACGCCGTCCGTGAAGCACGTCACGCCCTGCACGCTCGTGATCCACTCCGCCAGATCCACCGCCAGCAGCGGCGCGCCGCCGTTCGTCGAGCAGTTGCAGGCCATGACGGAGCCGAGGGGGTTGGTCAGCGCGCAGTCCTTGCAGACGCTGGAGAAGCTTTGGGGGGCGGAGTTTCTGGGAGAGCGAGGGGGGTTAGCTGGAGGAATGAATGACATCGGGACGGGGAGGGGACGGCCAGTCTGTCTCTAGGACGTACGACGGATATGCTGGCCTGATCGACTCGGTGCTGGCCACCAGCGAGCTGTCCAGGGCCAGGAGGGCAATGATCTCGGGCCCCTGCTCCTCTGGGCAGGCCGTCCACAGGGAGAGCTCGCCGCCGTTGACGAGGTATTCGATCTGCCACGCGTCGCAAAGGTCGGTGAAGGGGAAGGCCGGGTCGGGGGGCGAGGCGCTGTCGCTGCTGTCGTGGTGGGTGCTCTTGGTCCGGCTCGCCTCGTAGCCGACGCGGAGGTCAACACCGGGCGACGCCGCAAGGGCAGTATGTGCCCCGAGCAGGAGAGGGAGGAGGGTCGCGGAGGAACGCATCGTGGGGGGTTTTGAGGTGTTTCGATCAGTGGAAGCTGGAAGTCGAGGAGAGAAGCTGGAAATTTCTCGTCCGCTGTTTTGGTGTGAAGGAGATGGGCGAGAAGTCGAGAAGTAATGTCGTTATGGCTCTGTATTTACCTGTAATTTTGACATGTAAGGTACTTCATCTCGTACTCTGTTTGCTTGCACTGGTCCTGGCTCTGGCCGGCCAACTGAGACGACGCGTTGCACGTAAACAACGTCTCGGACGGGCCGCGGCGAGCGATGGGAACAGAGCCGGCTTCCTAAACGACTTCAGTGCCCGCCTTCTCGGCAGTTTAATTGCTTTGTCGCACGAGATCATTTCCGTGTGATTTTGTCTCTCCTTTTCTTCGTCTCTTCCGTCCCGCCTCTTCATTTCGGCCGCAGCTTTTCGCCTGCTTGTGTCTGGCGAGACAGCAATCGCTTCGCCCGTGCATCGTGTCTCGCCTCCGGCAAGCCTCTCAAAGAAATCTGCCCGAATGCGAGAACACGAACCAATTTAAGCAATGCAACACAAGCCACACAATCAACACACGCGCCTGTGTCAGAGCCCGCCAGCCTTGGCAGCCGCTGATTGTGGTGAGACATCGCGAGGCTGCGTCTCACTCCTTCCTCGTCTCGGCGCTCTCCTGCCATTGGCCAATTCCCCATCAGAAGACGTCTTGAACCATAAGAGCCTACTCCGTACACGACCCTGCTCCCTGTCGAAGTCTCGCACTGTCGTTTTAACTCCTGGCCCGCCTGTCGGGCTCAGCCATAGCTCTTGGTGTGGGCTTATTAACTCCGCGCGAATCGCGCGAGGGCCGAAAAGTCCTGGCCGCGCCTGGATTGGCTACCAACTCACTGTCTTCGGCTCCTGAGAGAACTGAACGAACCGACGGAGGGGGCTTTCCAACGGGGACGGAGCGGACAGACTGACCAATACCGATGGGCAACTTATCTTAGCGTGTGCGCTCGCGCCTTTGCGGGGGATGTTATGTCCATGCTCGAACTGCACGACGGCTTGGGATGTCCTGCCACTCCCCTGTATGATATCACAATAAAGCAATAACTCGCACGCGGCCCTGCTGTTGGTCTGTCCCCTCTTGTTTCTTGGGCTTATGTCCTTTCCGCTGTAGAGGCCTTATGTCCAAAACTCCGAGCCAGGCCAGAGGGCAAAGAAGAAGTCTGAGCTGAGCTCAGCCGCGGCGACGCCCTTTGTATGTCTACCGTATGGAGTATATTAGTATTTAAATAGTACCGCCGATGCATCTGTTGGAAGCTTTGTGACCTCTTGCCTCGATGTGATAGCAGTGCATTGCTGAATCTACCACAAGCACAATTCGGCCAGCCGTCCAGAACAGGAGATACTATACAGGCCCGCAACCACCACCACCGCCGCCATGACGTCGTCCATCTCCCTCGAGACCAAGCCCATCGAGAGCGGCTTCGGCACCATCTTTCTGCGCTCCCAGTTCCTCCACTACCCCAAATGGGCCCCCAAGTCCACTGACCTGTCCGGCCAGACCGCCATCATCACGGGAGCCTCGAAGGGCCTCGGCCTCGAGACCGGCCGCCAGCTGCTCGGCTTCGGCCTGGCCCGCCTCATCCTGGCCGTCCGCTCGCCCCAGAAGGGCGAGGCCGCCACCGCGCAGTTCCGCCGTGAGTTTCCCAAGGCCCGCATCGATGTCTGGGACCTCGAGATGGAGTCCTACGCCTCGGTCCAGGCCTTTGCCCGGCGCGCCGACGCCGAGCTCGCCCGCATCGACATTGTCATTCTCAACGCGGGCGTCGTCAACAACGACTTCGAGACGGCCCGCGAGACGGGCCACGAGAAGGTCGTCCAGATCAACTACCTGTCGACCATGCTCCTCGCCCTGCTCCTGCTGCCCGTCCTGAGAGCGAAGAGGGCGCTCCGGCAGGGGCCGCCCGCCCGCCTGACGATCGTCAACTCGGGCGTCTCGCTGGGCTCGCGCCACCTCTGGGAGGACACGCGCCCGCTGCTGCCGGCCTTTGACGACACGGCGGTCGTGCCCTGGGACTCGGTCGAGCGCTACTGGTCGTCGAAGCTGCTGGGCCAGCTCTTCTTCGTCAAGCTGTTCCCGCTCGTGTCGGCCGACGACGTGGTCGCGAACCTCGTCGACCCGGGCCTCATCCACGGCACGGGCCTGATGCGCGAGTCGACGGGCCTCATGGGGGCCGTCGCGTGGCTCGCGACCCGCGTTCTGGGCCGCCGGCTGAGCTGGGGCACGTCGACGTACGTGGACGCGGCCGTGGTGCGCGGCAAGGAGTCGCACGGCTGCTTCCTGATGGACTGGGAGATCCGGCCGTGAGTTTTTTTTTTGAGTTTGCTTTCCTGCGCCTCCAAGATGTCGATATCTCGACTAACAGACCTTTGACAGCTTCGCGAAATTTGCATACACCGACAAGGGCAAGGAGTGCATCGAGGTCCTCTGGAAGGAGACGCTGGACGAGTTCAAGTTCGCCGACGTCGAAGGCATCATCAACTCGCTGAAAAAATAGGGGGCCGGGGGCCGGAATACGTGTTTTCGATTTCATATATATCCAATGGACATGCCCAATACGGAAGGAAAACAAGCGAGAACAGGAGGGTGGGATGACGCTATGTTATATGTACCCAAAATGGGGAGGGGGATATCAAGTCAATGGAATTTACGTAGGCTTGGAACCGTTAGGGGCAACGAGAGAGAGCGATGGGACGACAGGAGGAGAAGAGACAAGAGCATTTATTTATATTTATATTTATATTTATATTTTCTTTTCTTTTCATCTTTTGTTAGCCTGACGGATCGTCACACAGGCCGATGCGGATGCTGAACGTGTCCGACTCCTTCGACGACACTTCGCGGACCGTCTGCTGGCTGCCGACCGACCGCAGCGCGCGCTCGTCCTCCTCGACGTTCTCCTCGTCGCGCCGCTTCTGCCGACGGTCGAGGCTGATGCCGTTGCTCTCGTCGTCGCCGTCGTTGCTGGTGTTGTTCTCGGCAGCCGCGTTGCCCTTGGCATCGCTGGCCGCCGTCGACACCTGGTAGTGTCGCAGCGTGAGCTGCCGCGCGTCGCGCAGAAGCACGCGCAGCACGGGGATGGAGGCGGCCATGATGGTCACGGCCGACTCGGCAGCACCCCAGACGATGAGCGGTATGGAGGCGTCTGAAAGTGAGTTAGGAGCAGAGAAATGCACCGGTGATGATCTCCTAAGAAAAAGAAACGTACAGGTAAAGTCGCCGGACGACAGGGTCGGGATCTGCGACGTCTTGACAATGGCCATGCCGCCGGCTCTGACTTTGTTAGCGGGCAGCAACCACACCAGAATTTTTTTTATCTGGTGGATCAGGAAACTTACACGACACCCAGGCTCATGGCAATGGCCACGCCGAACTTCTCCTGCTGCCGCATCTGCAGCCGCCACACGATCTTCCACGGCAGCAGCGCCAGCACGAAGTCCATCACCGCCGAGTAGCCCGCGGCAAAGATGCCGTAGATCGGGTACACCTGCGGCGCCCAGCAGGTGCCCGGGACCGCCGGGTCCCACGTCTTGACCAGCGGCATGCACCGCACCCACAGGAACGCCGCGTTGAGGCCCATGGCGATGTTCATGCTGGCGATGGCGAGCCACAGCAGCACGCGCATCCGCGGCGTCGTCATGAGCCGCAGCAGCGTCAGCGCGAACGACGTCTTGCTCCAGACGGCGCCCAGGATCGAGAACGTGCCCGTGAAGTTGCCCAGCATGCCGATGATGCCAAAGTTCTCGGGCGGCGCGTCCCAGACGTGCAGGCCCTCGCCTTTGGAGACGGCCCAGGTGGAGAGGCCGACCGAGGCGGTGAGGGCGATCTGGGGCCAGTTAGAGGAGCAGGAGGAGGAGGAGGAGGAGCAATGACAGCAGCAAAAAAGACGAGGAGGAGGATGCACGCACCCACGACAAGATCATGACGTGGTCGTCCCACCAGAGCCGACGGCGGGTGCAGACTTTGCACAGCAGCCGGGCGGCCAGGAAGACGAGCGACAGCGCCGTCAGGCACCAGATGGACACGAGCGTGGACCTTCGCTTGTCGTCGTGGCTCAGGTCTGCGTAGGAATACGCGGACGGGGGGCCGCCTGTTGAATTAGAAGCCATTTTGAGAAGCACTTGGGCCGGTCGAATGGGATGGGAAGAAAGGAGCGAATAGAGAAAGAGAGATGGAGGGAAAAGAGACACAAAGAAATGAAGCCAATGAGACTGGGCCCATGGAGAGAGATATGAACAACCGCAGAGCGGAGATCGATCGACCTTTGCAGGAAAAGGCGAGATGCAAACAAAGGAAAATCGACAGGGTTCATGGGTGTGCCGGTTAGGAAATGCAGAGGAGAGATCTCGTCGATCTTATTTATGAAAGTGAACGGGCTGCGGTCTGACTGCGCACGAGTTCTCGCGTGCAGATGTGATCACTATTTGATACACCCTTTTCCCATTCTGGAATAGACGCCCGAATGTTCACCGCGGAGAACGCGACGGCGAGGGAAAGGAGGCAATGAAAAAAAGAAAAGAAGAAAAGGAATCACAAACGGACATCGTGGGGCATGAGGAGAGGGCCCAGGGCCGTGCACACAGCAGGAGGCCGAGCTTGTCTTCCTGAATTCATACGCAGACTAGACTCTGAATGTGCTGGGATGTGCAGAGGAAGAGCACCATCATGGCCGCCCGCTGGCGAGCCCCGTGGGCGTCCCTCAAGTTTGGTTGTGTGCCACACCGGCAGCGCCGTGTCCTTTTTCTTCTACTTCTCCACGTGCCTCTCCGCCACTGGGGCGCTCTGGCGAGCTCTCGTTTAATATTGAGGAGCAATTCATTCTAGAGCACTGCAATGTTTGTAAAAGCTGGGGGCAATACTCCGCAGAAGAGAAAGAGGAAGATTCAAAAAGGAAGGTCGATGCCAGAATCGGAGGCAGAGTGCAGCGGAGGGCGGTCTAGAGCTGCTCGACAACATGACGTCCGAGCAAGGGTCCAACCACCCCGGCGGAATAAAGTTTCGTAAAGCAAAAAGGTAAAAGGTCACAGAAGAAGATCGTTTCTCTCCGTGCCACACCTTTTTACGTGCAAGCTGCTTCTATGACTTCCCCCCGCTGCTTTTACGCTTATTCTATGAACGACAAATTCTCCGAACAGACGCAAGATGGGGCAGATACTTTTATTCCGCTCTGTTAAGTTGTTTTCCCTCTTTTTATGTCCTTTGGATCCCTGCGTTCTGACTCCCTCTTTTGTCTTTTTTGGCTCTTTTCTTACTCCGCAGTAGCGTCGTATCAAGTGCCGTGTCCCAAGGTCCGACCCACACAACCTCTTTTCCTTCCTGAGCCTTTCTCAGCAGACCCGGGGAAGGCTTGGGCATGTCTTATTGGAGAATCGGAAGGGGGTCTAGAGAATCCCAGAGGATCTGCATCAACACGGACCGCCTTTTTTCTAGTGTCCGTCTGCACGGAACGCAGCCAGCACAGCACACAACCAGAGGCAGGCAAAGAGCTAGACAGAAAATAGACAGAAAATAGACAAAGCCAACATGGAAATCCGAGCCGCATCTGCATGCACGTGTGGACCAGGATGGCCCCTGCTGCTGCCCTGTGCTCTGCCTGGTGCATATCGCGGCCCCTCCTCGTGTCTCTCTCTCTTGAGCGCGGCTCTGATAGACCCACGGCAGATATTGCCAAAGGGCGTGCCATCCTTGCCTTTTGGGCACGGGCAGTAGCAGTGTGCAAGTATTTTTTGGCGAGTCCTGTCGGATGCTCGCCTAGAAATCTCGGTATTGCCAGTGCCTGTATTTGAGTTTCCAGCAGCCCATTATTGATTTCCTGCCGCCCACGCAGAATCCCGTCGTACCGGTCGAGGGTCCCAACCTCTCTCCCTTTTGTTTAAACCTTTCGTTTAAAATGGAACAATAATATCAGTCCGTTGGTCCTGGCCTCTCTTTTGTTGTGACCTCCGCTGCCGCTTTGCCATTTTCCGTTTCTTTTGGGAACCGATATTGCAGTCATGGTTCGTCGAACGGACCGCCCTCTCTGTGTTCCAAGCGGGCCATCAATCCTCCCGTATCGGGAGTGAGGAGTCATGGCGAGGTCGCCGAGGAGAATACTAGATTAGGTGGCGATCACTGCTAGACGATCTGTCGGTTTTTGGTCTTTATTGTTCCATTCAGTAAATTGTCTTAGTGCCTTTTTGGAAAATAAGAGACATGCAATATGGACCCCGAGAAGCGTTGTTGAAACACACCACAGCAGCTAGCAGAGGCATCAGAGTGCGGGGTGCATGGCTTGACACAAGCACTCGCATCACTCGCATGCAGCAGACTCGTCACGCCGAGGTATAGCTTCCGTCTGATATAGCCTGTGCGGTGAGACAGCGTCTCGAACGAGTGCTCCGTGGCATGTCTGCCTGCAAGTTCCCAAAAGGGGAATAGAAGATACACGGCGGAGGGGGGGCACTGTCTGCGGAAATGTGTAGAGGGGGTAAATATCAAAGCCATCATTTGCGAAAGCAAACAACAGTACAATTATCAGCCGCTGTGCTTCCACAGAAGACTTGGATCCAAAGCCAGAGAACAAGAGAGCCTGTGCTCCATGCGAGAGACGGACTGATGTTGCAATGACACAAGTTCCTTGCCTAACTAGTCTTGCCGTGCGTTTCTCGAGCTCATTTCCCAAGTTGGAGGTGATGCGGAGCAAAATAGATTAAAAAACCAGGGGCAGAGGCGCGAGCGACGGTGACGTTCAGGCCCCTCGTCTACTCTATTTCCCGCCGTTTGCACTGGTCGAGGGGACGTGTTTTCTTCCCTCTAATCTGCCCAAGGCTGGTTTCCTTGTGGTCAATCATACACTGTAAGCTGTGTACTGTATTGTTACCGGTACGGTCTAGAGCAGTGGTATCTTACATTCAACAGCGAATAACAGCCCGATATGCCCAGAGCTCAAGACTGGTGATCTTCTAGATTCACCCGTTGTTTACCTTCCGTACACTTAGTGCATGACCTCCAAATTACGCCGCCTTTGGGAAAGCGGCACGTAACAGAATTAATTTTTATATTAGACTCCTTATATTCTGTACTATTACTAGAGTTACTAACTTCTACCCCTGAACTGCGATGAGCCGTTTATAAATTATATACTTTAACACGTATGTAGAGAACCATGGTGGCTCCCTGTAGAGTCCTTTTCAAGCGTTGAACTGAAGGCGCAGTGAATTAGCTAAATAAGGCCGACTTTCGTGGCACCTTTGTCTAGAAACTAGCTTGAGGACCGTCTTCTTCACCACAACCAGGAGCCTCTGAAACACTGATTCCCTGCGCGCCGTTCCACACGTTTCCCAAGGCACGATCCAAGTCCGATACCCGACTAAACTAAAAGAAATTTCAGGTTGACGAAGTCTGACACTAGGTTGGCCCGAAAAGACATTAAGACAATGAAGATGATTGCTATGTTTTCTCTTTGAGGCTATGTCAGACCTTCATTGACTAGTGAAAGCTCGGAGGCTATTTTCTGTCTAGAGGCGACATTCGTAAAGTTGGTCTGAGTTTGAAATCACCAGCACGCCACGACCCGTCCCGCATAGCCACAAGTTGGATGCTAACCGTAGCTTGCAAAGGCTGCAATCAATTGGGGAATCGGTTTCAAAGTCAACACGGTACATACGATTCATCCAGTAAGCGTCCCTTCAGTAGATGTTTCAAATTATTTCTCTCCTATAGCAAACCGCCTTTCTTAGTTTCGACTTGGCGCGGTACCACCCTTCTACTCACTGTGTAACGGGCACAGCCCCGTACGCAAGAATGATAGCATCGACAGTGTGGTAGGCAACATAAGGTAGTGACATGCTCAGCCGACCATAAGCGATAGCAAACGTATATGCCTCATCGGTGATGCCACCTTTAGCATGCAGAATTTCACCAATCTGTCCAAAGAGAGCATCGGTCTTCTCATCAAAAGCGCGACCCCAACCGGGCTTCTTCTGGGGATCGAGAAGCTGCTCATGCCACAGGCTATGCATTTCACGGAAAGCCTGGCTAAGGCCTTCCTGAACGCCCAGGGGGTTCTTCGCCTGCATCTGAGCTTTGCCGTCCTCGACAAGTTCGAAGAAGGAATGAAAGAAGTTGTTGGGAGCCGAGTCGGGGAGTTTGCCCTGATTGATTGCCCTGACGAGAGCATCGACGACTAGCTCGTCAAGGCTAGCTTCGGTGATCTGCTCTTTGGCGCGACCGTAGATATCCCACGTCCAGTCCCAAAACTTGGGGTACTTGGTCATGTATGCTTCCAAGATCTCAAAGATATGCCGCCTGCGGGATCGGGTAAAACTGTAAGCAGCAGAGGAGGCAGAGATGCGACCGTCCTCACGATTTTCAAAACGAGCACGCTTATGTCCACGAAAAAGCTCGCAAAGAAAGCCGGATAAGACGGTTGACATTGTTTCAATGCTTTGCTGAATGGTCAGGCTATTCGGATACAGGAGGCGGAAAAGATTGCGTGTTTCGCCCGTCATGAGGTCTGCGTGGAGGTCCATGAGATCATGAGGAATGGCATTCCCAACCAGGGAATCCATGCCTCGGTTGTCGTAGAAGGCAGCACCGTCAGTGCACATAAAGGCGGAACCGGTGGTGTCGAATCCACGGGCAGCCATGAGAAGATAAGGATCCATGTTCGTCTTGATGTATGATTGACGAGGAGCGCTGAACTCCCTGGAGTTCTCCGTTTTGTTCATGGCTGTGAGGTATCCGACAGCAAGTCTCCAGAACGACCTGTCCTTTCCAGAGAGCTGGTCATCAAGCGTAGGAACAGCGGCACCAGCACCATCCACAAAAGCTCTGATCTTGTTGCTGGTGGCATCGTCACCTTTCACCCAGTCAATGGCAGTCAGGGCGGCGTAAATGTAGTCTTCTCGAGAAGAAGTTGCCTCAAAGGCAAAAGCCTGACACAGCATGAGGAAAAAGGAGGAGCGAGACACAATTGGCGGGTCGCAATCAATTCCAGTCAGGAGCTTGGCCCAGTGACTGAAATGATCGTCCTCCTCCCCCACAGCACGAGAGGTGTGGCACTCCAAGTTCAGCTCGGCAGCATCACTCGTCTCAGTGGCGGCAATCAAAATCTCGGTGTTGACCTCCAAGCTGACCTGGTAGGCCAGTTCGATGAAATTGAGGTTGTGGAATCCAGTGCTCATGGCGCGCTCCTTTTCGACAAGCTCATGGAACTCGGCACTAAATGGCCGGACTAGTTCCTCCACGGTCGCAGGAGGCTCATATTTGATAAGAGAATCAGCCAGCCAAGAGGCAACCCCAGATGTCAGAGGATACTGGCCAATGTTGTGCTTGAGCTGTGCTATCATATGGGGAGGGTGGTTTTCGTTCTTTCGTTTGCCCCAGGCACGGTCGGTAAATGACGTCTGGTTGCCGATTTCCTCTGAATCGTCATTGTCCAGAGGTATATGAAGGCCGCCGGCTTTCATGGATCTCATGGCATCACCAGTATACCGCATCTTGCGGGTGTTGATGACGCTTCCTGCCATTATTGCTGCTTTGAGTTTGAAATTGAAGCGTGATGCAAGTATATGGAAAGGATTAGGTCTACTCTGCACGATGAGGATTACTGTATCTAATTATACTGATATTGGTCCACCTAACTCAGTGATCGGTCACACGTTCAACATGCAGACAATTAGTAGTTGGCGGTATTTCTTCTTCTCAATTACTCTTCTAAGTCGCCAGCAGATGATATACTATTGAGTTTAAGTAGCTCAGCCCCGGATAGAGCCGCTGTGGGGCTTCTTGCACAGGTTGGCCAACAATCACCAATAGCAGCAACATCGTGAGCGTCTGACCACCCTCTTGTCGTATTATGTCGCGGTGCTGCTATCTAAAAGCAGCCGATTCGTCAACACGATAAGAAGAAAACTCCACCTACAACGAGTTGCTAAGCCGCCTGGAGATGATGTCCCGTTCCGCCAGGCCTTGGCCTGAACGGTTGGAGGATCGGACAGCAGTGGCCCCAGGCGTTTTCGGTGATAGTGGTTCAGATCTGTCGCAAGTTTTCGATTTCAGCCATCGTGTATGCAGCTGGCAATCGGGCAGCCTGCCGGCCATCGATCGACTCTGGCATGCCTGCAACTCAGGGGACTAACTAGCAAGGCAGGAGCCAATAGGGTGCTTAGACATAATAAAAGCCAGCATGCACAGTGACGCAGTGAATGGTTCAGCTCGACAGAAGTATGTCAGGCAGCTCCAAGCGGAAGAGAGCCCTAGGGGGGAATAATCGTAGCATTCTGTCTGGCCGCATCGCGGGCATGGGTGCCTTGCTTGTTTATTTGATAAGATTGCTTTGCCAACTCCCCTTTTCTTGAGTTTCTCGACACTCATTGGCCCCCTTCTTCTTTGCGCTCAACGTAGAGATGAGAGATGCCCCTGCATCGGCTGTGCTGCGCTATGTTTGGTTGGCCTTGCTCCGTCAGGAGTAGGCATGCGGCAAGCACGTCCACCGTCGAGGCTCTAGCACAGCCTTGGCAGACGTGGAGATGCGTCGTCTCTCTCAGTTCCCAGAGATGTATTTCCAAAATCCCAAACCGCTCCCAGTCTAAATGGCTGCAATATGATGTAGCATGTCGTCTGAAATCACAGCACTCCCCCCTGCCTACCCTTTCGTCCCATGCTCATTTTTTGCCCCCTTTCTTCCTCCGGAACAGCCCCAGGTGCGCCGTGTCTACGACCAGCATGCCGCCCACGCACACGAGCGTGGCAAACAGCTGCACCAGCACCCACAGCCAGGGGCCCAGCCCCAGCGCGAAGAACTTGAGCAGCTCGTTGACCTGGTAGTGGTCCTCCTGGCGGGCAATGTAGTAGCGCGTCTGCGGGGGGTGCGGATACGTCTCGCCGTTGACCAGCCGCCCGCGACTGGTGTTGGGGGCGTTGGGAGTATTCGCTGCTGCCGTGCTGCTGCCGCCGCCGGCGTGGGAGGCCGCCACGGCCGCATAGCTGCTGCTGCCGTCGCCGTCGAGCACCGGCACCAGCTTGAGCTCGGTGACGAGGCGCACGTGGGCGGCGTAGAACGGCACGAACCAGAGGGCGAACCGCTGGTGCAGGGCCACGAAGAGCGTGTCGCTGTTCCGGTCAAGCGCGACCGACTCCACGCCCAGCGCAATGTGCGGGCTCAGGATCCTGTACCACCGGAAGATGGCCCCGATCAGGCGGCGCGAGTCGAGGTCGCCCGCGCCGCCGGCTCGATCCGCGACGCGGTACAGCGGGCCGGGCAGGTAGCGGCTGACGGCGCCTCTGCTGAACGAGGGCACGCGGCACAGGGGATGCACAAACTCGGCATCGGGCAGAAAGTACTTGTCGAGGGCCTCCTCCTGCTCGGCCGGCGAGCGGGTGCAGAGGGCCAGGATGACGTCCTTGATTTCCTGTGCTGCGGCTGTTAGTCGGGGGAAAGGCGGAGGGATGAGGCGGGAGGCAAAAAAAAGCGCACCTGGATGTTCCATGTCTGTGTTTAGTTTATCTGATGCAAAACGCTCAAGACTGGAAGAGGGTAAAAAGCAAAGCTTATGACAGGAATGAAGCTGGGTGACATCCGTTGGCTGGGATTGGCGTTTGGGGCGAGCTTGGCCATCGATGACGTCATGCGGGTCACCAAAACGCAGAGAAGCGTCGCCCAACGGACGACGACTTGCAAACCATACAAGGAACGCATGCGAGCATTGCATGCTTCATTCATTCGACCATAAACTAATGGCTGATATTGACAGATTTTTCTTTTTTTGGATTGCTCATGTTTGAAGACTTGATGTTTTCGTAGGCAGTGTCTAACGGCGTTGTTGGGTGGTTCCATAACAGTCCGATTTCTTGGAACTTTAAAATAACATTCCCTCAAAAGGAATGCCCAAAACTATCGCATTAACAGATTTTAATTGTCATTATTATTATCATCACTTTTCTACGTATTGATGCAAGCGTTGTGGCAGATGCTATCGGACATCTACTGTTGCCCTTGACCGATGCCTATATTACCGCATTACTCTCATCCCACGTTCCTAGGCCAGCTTCGCGGCCCGCGTTTTTCTTTTGCGGCCACGTCCCTTGCCTGCATCTGGTTCACGCCATTTGCCTCGCATCGCGCGAGGCGGGCACTTTTCCGAGCGCACAGCGTCAGACCCCAGCCCGGACACGAAGCTTGCCCATACGCGCGTCATCACCGCGGCGGCAGGCGCCGAAGTTGTGGTAGGCATCTATCGTGACTGTCCACGTCTCTCCTGTTGCTGGCCGCCATAGTCCGGGGCGTGTCTTCTTGAAACTATCGACCCATGCCCTGGACGCGGTTCGCTCCGGTGGCATCGATGGCGCAACGCTCCAGTAGAAGTCGCTGCTACACGTGTTGCAGGACTCAAAGGCGCGGGCCTCGCGCTCCCCTAACAATAGGAACCTCGTGACAACAGTAAGGTTCTCCGCGGGGGGGCCGTCAGGTGGACATAAGCGACGTCCCCAGACTCTTGAGCTGCTATTGTGGACCCAAGAAAAATACGGCGGCAGTGTGAGGCTGTTGAAAAACCGCACAGCCTTGGCAGACATCGAGGATATATTGCAAGCCCTCTCTACGGCATGGAACGTCTTGCTGCCTGTTGCCCCCACGCCCCCCCCCCAATCGCACCCCTTTTCTAGAAAATTCTAGTCCAGAGTGATCCACACGGCCCTGGCGCCTGGAGGAGCTCCGCCCACTGGCACTTCCAACATGAGCATATTAAGAATGCAGGTCAAGCAGTCTCTGGGATGTTGATACTGCGAGCATACGTCGTACGAGTAGACCTGTTTGAGGTTTTGTCGGTATGCCTAATAGACCCGGAAGGCGACTACAGCTCTGATAGCGAATAAAGGCCAAGGCCGTTTATTTTATGTTACTTCTTACCGTAATGGAAAAGTCACTATCGTGCCCGTCGGGTTGGGCGACCTCTCAATCGGGCATCGCGCTCCCGCGGCTTTTGCTGATTGGCGTGCTCGCTGCCCGCTGAGACGGCCGTGCATGAAACATAAGAGTCTGTACTTTACTGAAATAGGAAAGCCAAAGTCTGCCAACGTTCTGATTCGCTGAACTCTCGACTCACAACCTCCAAACTGTGCGGACCCGAAGGGGTTTTTTGTGAGCCGTATTACGTCCTCTATACCCGTACTGGTTTCTTGAGGAAATACATTGTAGTTTTATTTCCGATCCGGCTGTCAGCGGAGTACGACGTACGAGCACGACGTACGAGTGAGCCTTTATATTTTTAAAATTGGGTCTGCGGCGGGTGTTACGTAAAATTAGTTGCACAAGAAAGAAGATGTACTCGAGCTAAGAATGACAAGGGACAGCGTATGCTCGTACGAGTACTGTACATACTCGCACTATGAACAAGACTCTGAAGCTTTATGTAATGACGTTGGGTCAGCGCGTCGACGAATCGGGCAGGCCTAGCCGACGACTATCCTTCATATTTGCCTCCCTGTCTTCCAGTAGCCTCAGATACGGGCAGGCATTCGGAGAGCAATGTGGAGAGGAGTGAAGGGAGGAATGTGGAGAAACTTGAATATTTTCGGGGGAGCCGGATTGTGGTCGTACTGCAGGTTTTTGACGGTATATATTATGTGAATCCGAGACACAGAGAGGACACAGACAAGACTCTGCCTTTTCCTCCGAACGCAAGCAAGGACGCCAGGAGCTTTGATCTGAGAGGAAGCTGAACCAAAGCACGACGAGTCGACCACCTACGGAGCATAGCAAGGGAGAAGAGAAGAGATCTGCACCGGACCAGAAACAAAAGCATGGAGGACATACAAAAACCCGGCCAGCATGGCACCGACGTCAGCGACGATGCGGCGGCCCTTGAGCGCCTCGGCGTCAAGCAGGAGCTGCACCGCAACTTCTCAAAGACCTCCATGCTGGGCCTGGCGTTTGCCATCCTCAACAGCTGGACGGCGCTCTCCACGTCGCTCAGCCTCGCGCTGCCGTCGGGCGGCCCCAGCGCCGTGATCTGGGGCCTGATCACCGCCGGCCTGTGCAACCTGTGCCTCGCCGCGTCGCTCGCCGAGTTCCTGTCCGCGTATCCGACGGCCGGCGGCCAGTACCACTGGGCCGCGATGATCAGCTGGCCTTACGCCGCCCGCGCCATCAGCTTCGTCACCGGCTGGATCAACGTGGGCGCCTGGGTGTGCCTGACGGCCACGGGCGGCCTGCTCGGGAGCACGCTCGTCGTCGAGATCATCACGCTGATGCACGAGACCTACGAGTACCAGGCGTGGCACCAGTTCCTCATCTACGTCGCCTTCACCCTGGCGGCATTCTTCATCAACGCGTTCTCGACCCGGCTGCTGCCGTACTTCACCAAGGCCGCCTTCCTCTGGTCTCTGGGCGGCTTCGTCATTATCAGCATCACCGTCTTGGCGTGCGCGTCTCCCAACTACCAGTCTGCGAAATTTGTCTTTGGCGACTTCATCAACGAGGTCGGGTGGCCGGACGGCCTGGCCTGGCAGCTGGGGCTGCTGCAAGGGTATGTCAAATCATCTCTCGCCACTTGGCAATAGAAACAGTTACGCTGACAATGACTCGTAGCGCTTTTGCCCTGACCGGCTTCGACGGCACCATCCACATGATCGAGGAGATCCCGAACCCGCAGATCGAAGGCCCCAAGATCATGCTCTACTGCATCGGCATCGGCATGTTCACGGGCTTCGTCTTCCTGAGCTGCCTGCTCTTCGTGCTCACGGACATCACCGACGTCAACACCAGCGCCGTGGGCCCGCTGCTGACGATCATCTACCAGGCGACGAGCAACAAGGCGGGGGCGATCTGCCTGCTGATGTTCCCGCTGGTCTGCATGCTCTTCACGTCCACCACTCTCATGACCACCAGCAGCCGGATGAGCTTCGCGTTCGCGCGCGACCGCGGGCTGCCCTTCAGCCGCACCTTTGCAAAGGTCCACAGCGGCCTGGAGGTCCCGCTGAACGCGCTGCTCTGGACCACGGCGTGGGTGATCGTCTTCGGCCTCGTGTTCCTGGGGTCGAGCAGCGCCTTCAGCGCCATTGTCGCCGCGAGCGTGGTCGCCCTGGGCGTGACGTACGCGATCCCCCCGGCGATCAACGTCCTGCGCGGCCGAAAGATGCTGCCCGAGACGAGGCCGTTCAAGCTGAACGGGGTAGTGGGGTGGATCATGAACCTCGTCGGCATCGCATGGACGCTGCTGACCACGGTGCTGTTCCTCTTCCCGCCGTCGACGCCGACGACTCCGGACAGCATGAACTACTGCATCGTCGCCTTTGGCGTCATGCTTGTCGTCGCAGTCGCGCAGTGGATCTTCGACGGCCGGAAGAACTACACGGGCCCGCAAGTAGTTCAGATGGTTGGAGAAATCCAAGAGGTGGCGGTCGCCCAAGAGTCGGACGGAAGTGCAACAGCGCCGGTCTCCGACAGCGAAAAGCCGTAGGAAGACTATGCCGGCTTTCAGACGTACCTACATGCGGTCCGGCGAGAGCCACAGAATCCAGCGAGACAGTAGAGGCGCGGTTCAGCTCTCCCCATTGTGCGGCTGTCAATAAGTCTAAATTCTTGTACAATATACGATATCAATGCCACCCCTTAGTGCCCAGTGCCCAGTTATATTATGATCGTCACAACGATTGTGTGGATTTGATAAAGAGGAGCGACGATAATGTAGAACCGTTTCATACGGGGAATAAATTATAAGCAAGCTTTCTACTTAAGCACTAGCGGCCCCGCCTGCGCAGACCACGATACCGCTCTGCATTAAGCGGCATATCTCAACTGCTACCGACCCCCATTGCCTGCCTCCGCCGCAAGCCATCTCTCTCGGATCGCGCCGGCCGGCCAGGTGACCAGGTCTCGGTGGTAGCCCCACGATGCCTGCTCAGCGAACGCTCGCCACGTCGGGTCAAACTGCGAGCGGCACTTGCCGATGTTGTGGTAGGCGACAATCGTGATGGTCCATGCGGTCTTCCTCGCCCACCGCCGGTTCCACCAGCGCGTCTGCTCCGACCACAGGGCCCGCCTCCCGCCGCCCCGTACCCGCACTGGCAGTTCCCTCCGCTCGACGCTGACGCAGACGTCGGTGTGGCAGGCCTCGCAGTGGTCGAGGACGTTGCGGCGAGGGTAAAACGGGTCCCGCGCCTCGCCTGGCGTGGCAGGCAGTGGCCCGCGCTGCAGGGTGCTGAACTTGCTCGGATCGCTGTGCTGGCAGATGAGGTACCCCCTCCTCTCGTCGATGGCGCGCCGGAGGTCGTGTTCGAGGTTGCCCATGCGGACGTTGCCGGTGGTGTGCGTGACGCGGAGGACCAGCTCGCCGTCGATGACGCGGGCGCGCCACGACTGGCTCCAGTGCGGATGCAGAGTCCCCTGGATCGCGTCGGCGTTCAGCCGGTCCAGCGGGATCCCGCACTGCGCGCCGTACAGGTGCCGGTTCATGGCCAGGCGGGCGTGGTGGTGGAACAGGTTGTAGGGCCCGTCGACCTGCAGCAGAGCGTCGCAGCGGACCACCTTGCCTCCGGGGTGGTCGCGGGCGGTCGCGGGCCGCGGGTCGAGCGGACCGCACGCCGGCCGAAAGGCGTGCAGCCTCTGGCACACGTCGCAGTAATAGCACCGGCTGCCTTTCTCTTTCTCGTACAGGTGCAGGAGGGCACGGCGTCCGTCCTGGCTGAGCTGGAGCCATCGCGCAGGGAAGAGCGCATGCAGATCCTTGCATGTCAGGGCGAGGGCGGCGACGCTCTCAGGCCGGTCCCGCAGCTGGTCCCGGATCAGCCAGACGATGTCGATTGGCATCCGCAGCAGAGGCGGTACCTGAACGGGGACTGGACGCCGCCGGGCGGGAGACGAGTTGGACTGGCCCATAGGTGAATGACTCCCAGCTGTGAGATGATCGGTGATGATCACGATGGAGAAGAGAAGCGTGGTAAGATGGTGGACGCCAGGCGGCGCAGGCTGGATAGGTATGGCGTCCGTCTCCAAAGGGATACACAAATCCAACACTGTTGGTCACGTGGAACATGACGTTTGTCCGGTGCTGTCCCGAAGAACATCCCTTCCATGTTGAATGCATTACTGTGTCGTCTTGGGGATTCAAATCACCGGTTCTGGGTTGTATTTTGGTGGGCAGATAGACGCACAGGCGCAGGAGCGGACGGCCACCGGCATTGGCTGCTGTGCGGTCATCGTCAAGTCGATCATGGGCCTGGCCTGTCCCAAGAACGTTTGAATCGCTCTTCTATTTATACTCGAGATCTCGCTGTTCGTGATGGGGCACTGGATTTCAATCAAACAGGGTTGATGCAAGTTTCAGCCGGTACGCAAGACGAGCCTCGCTGTGGGGTGTTCTTTGTTCTGCTACAAAGCGGAAGAATTCCACTCACCTTCAAGGCCAACGCCAAACGTCAACTCCCGCATGGAGAACGGTGTGGCAGCCATCTCGGCAATGGCA
The DNA here is from genome assembly GCA_021396205.1 of Sporothrix brunneoviolacea. Taxonomy (NCBI): domain Eukaryota; kingdom Fungi; phylum Ascomycota; class Sordariomycetes; order Ophiostomatales; family Ophiostomataceae; genus Sporothrix; species Sporothrix brunneoviolacea. The sequence continues at coordinate 170,050 of WNYD01000070.1, forward strand.
AGATCTAGATTGGCAGATCTAGATTGGCAGATCTGGTTGTTTGCAAGAACACTCACCGCCAGGCCTGAGGCTGCAAGGAGGGTGTGGCCCCACTTTGTATATCTCGTTCCTGCCATTCGGCAGGCCTTTTGCCTTGACAACGACAGCCCAGCAATCTGTCCACACTACAAACATTCGACATCTTCAGACCTTTGTCTCTCTCCGAAGCGGGGATGTCGCTACTCTCGCGGTGGCTGCCAAAGAGCCTCCGCAGGCCACCGCTGCCCCCGCGCGTCTTATTTATCAAAAATGAACGGGCTGCAGTTGACTCTGCACGCGTTCTCGCTTGCAGACCTGATCATCTCAAGGAAGTATACCCAAGGAGATCAGCTTTGAGAAGGACAGCCCGTAAGCACTCTGACGAGTGTTTTGTTATATCTGTACTGGGGATTATTCTGATAAAGCCGCATATGGCTTTTGAAGTTGGCGCAGTGATTGGTTAATTTGAAAGCAGTGCCGCTCTAAGCTCCGCTGCGCCTCTCCTCCACTCTTAAACATCTCAACTCTCGAGACTCTGAAACTTCCGATACCCATCGCTTTATCTCTGCTTTACTGTAGCTTATCCACTGCATTAATTGCGCTATTATCTGTGGATATTGGCAAGCTGATTACTAGATGACCCTTTTGTGACGCGTAGGTGCGTGCCTCTTATTGAGAGCAGGCGTTTATGCTATTAATGTAACCAATGATACGTTTTATCAGGATTCTCGTGTAATGCTTTCGATGTGGAGGATCCTTTTGTGACGCGCAGGCACGTGCCTCTTATTGAGAGTGGGCGCCTATGCTTTTAATGTAACCAATTATACGTTCGCAAAGATTTCATTTATCAGGATTTTCGTTTGTTGCTTTCGATGTAGCATGGGTATTTCTGTATTGTTGTGAATGTAACGAGTCAATTGCTGTATCTTTACTCCACTGCAGCTCAGGTTATTATGCAGCTGTGCTACTAACCGCGGACATTGGTATTGATGTAATAAGGATGAGAGCTATGGCAACTTTTAGAGACAAGGTATATATAGGACGACTTTGGTCTCCCATTGTTGGTTATCAAAAACTCGACTCAGTCCCCGTTCTCTCTATTCTTCCAGAGTCATTTATCCACAAGCTGTCTTCCTAGTCAACCTCCCTTGCGCAACCGGCACTATGGCATCAATCCAGAGCGGCGAGCCTGTCCCGAAACATCAGACCATCTCTCCGGCGATCTTTTACTGGGGCACGCCGGTCGTCCTGATCACTACCGAAAACCCAGACCTCACCTTCAACATAGCTCCGATGTCTTCTGCCTGGTGGCTCGGAAATCGCTGCATGCTTGGCCTCGGCGCCATTTCCCAAACGACCATCAATCTTCTCCGCACCAAGCAGTGCGTCCTCAATCTGGCTTCGGATAGCATGGCCGACGCAGTGAACGCTCTCGCTCGAACCACTGGCTCTGCGGAGATATTGGGCGCACAGCCAGATGAGGGGTACAAATATTTCAAGAGGATGAATGGATATGTCTATATTCATGACAAATTCGGGCATGCCAAGTTGACGCCGCTCAAATCGGAGTTGGTTCGCCCCGCCAGGATCATGGAGTGCCCGGCACAGATGGAAGCGGAACTTGTTGGGGTATATGAGATGATGCAGGACGCAGATAACAAGGGTTTCATTGCGCTGGAAGTTAAGGTGTTGAGGACTCATGTCCATGAAGACATCAGAATGGAGGGTTGGAAGAATCGGATTGATCCTAATAAGTGGCGCCCCATGATTATGAGTTTTCAGGAGCTTTACGGGCTGAAGGGTGGAAAGGTTGAGGAGTCGAAATTGGCAAGAATTGGGGAGGAGGAGTACAGGGCATTTTCTAATGCCGCTGAAGTTGAGGCGGTAACTGAATAGATAGACGAGAGATGGCCAAAGCTCATGGTATGAAGCATACTAAACGGATGGGAAAATTACAGTAGAATAGAAGAAGTTTCCTTGTATTGGCACCACTGAAATTATCCTGTTGTTATACCGATAGCAGCCATCTTCTTGTCAGAGTGGCCAATCATAGTCATCTTGCTGTCAAATTGTTGCATCTCCACCTCGCTCGAAGAAATCGAGACGACCGGAGAGCGCGATAGAGAGCAGTTTCTGCGGCTGGTGCGGAAGATGTTGCACTGGACGCCGAAACGCCGCAGCACGGCAAAGGAGCTGCTCGAGGACCCGTGGCTGCTGGCACAGCTCTAATATGCGCCGTTGAATCTCTTCTCTCTCCCAGAATATCAGCCATGGCTTTGTATTGTTTAGACTAAGGAGTGGCTCATTTTCGTGTAATGCAACCTCCTAGCTGGCCACCGATTACGGTCTGTCGACTAATACATCATTACTCGGCTCTCCTCTCGCACTGGTCCATTCCATTCCATCTTGCCTCGATTCATCAGAATTAGACCCTCTTCCCCTCCAGGAACTCCATTGCAAGAACAAAAAACAACACCCAGCGATATTGGCAAGGTCCCAAATCGTAGGCCGAGCTCGCTTCCTTCGATCGTTCGAGATATTGTTTACACCAGAACTCCATTAATCGTAGCAAAAACCGGCCGCTCACTTTGGGCTGCACCCTCCCGGGCCCCGCGGTCCGCCTCCGTGTTCAGCTCCCGCGAGATCCGCCAGAACTGCACTCGCTGGCCCTGGCTGCTTCGCAGCCGGAACTCGGCGAGCAGGGCTTCCCACATGTCCCTGTTCTTCACCGCGCGGCCTTTTGCGGTCCGCCAGCCGTTTGCCTCCCATTGGTGCACCCACCGTGTGCAACCACTCGCGACATACCCGGAGTCCGTTGCCAGCACGAGCGTTCTGACGCTCTCGCCTGGCCAGTAGCGGAACTGCAGCGCCGCCAGGGCGGCACGCAGTTCGGCACGGTTGTTGGTGGCCGTGTGCACCTCACCGCTGGGGCCTTCGTTCTCGAGGCGAAGACACACGCGACCCTTGGTGGGACCGCTAATGCCCGACCCCGGCGCCCGGTAGACAAACGCCGAGCCGCCACGCGGCGAGTCCTGCCCGTTGTTGAGACAGGCGCCGTCGGTGTAGATAAGGATCTTATATGGGTCATCTCGGCATATAAACCGCGCAAACTGGTCCGAGACATACCCTCCTCCGTGCAGCGAGGTCAGGCCCATCGGAAAGAGCTCTTGCGGAGTGATGTCGGCCGGGGGTGTAAATAGCGTCGGCATGCCCACCGCTGGCGGAGGGTCGTCTGCGACGACGAGGAGACCGGTGGTTCCGTTCGTGAAGTCGATAATCTCCATGTTGCACGGCAGTGAAGATTGCTTTCTCTGCGCCTGTCTTTTTGTCGAAGAGATGGTGCGGAGGGTCTGTCTTGTCGACTAGATGGAGGTGGGAGAAGCAATGGTTTTACAAAGTTGCTGTGTTCTACTCCGTACTTTGTGAGAGCTTCGTTGCAAAAGGCAGCAGTCAATTTTACCGCGTCTGTTCCTCACGTGGTGATACGCAAGCGTTTTTTTTTCTTTTTTCATCAAGCAGAAACGCGCGAGGCAGGAAGAGCAAGACGGCAAAAAGGGAAGGAGCAATCGAACGCGGCTGTTGGCAAAGGGGCGTTGCCTCGCCTTGGACCCCGTGGAGTTGCTCCTTCCTGATTTCGTCGCTTCCTTTTGTGGCTGAGCTGTGCAAAGAGCATCTCACGTGTTTGAATTTCACCTCTATTGTCTAAATGTCCTACGAAAACCATCTACTGTCTCTCTTCGCTGCGGCGAATTTCCCATGTTCAAATCGCCATCTCAGTGACTTAAAAGCTGCCGCCCGCGTCGCGCCCGCTGCCGTTCTCGCTCTTGTAGCCCATCCGGGCGCGCAGGTCGGCCTCCGCGTCGATCGTCGCCCGGGGCAGGCCGATGCCGACGCCGAAGAAGACGAAGACGGCCCACTTCCAGCGGAACGGGTTGATGGCGACGCAGAAGAAGAACCACCAGAGCAGCTCGAGGTACGTGAAGAAGTCAAAGGCCTTGGTGGGCGACAGGCGCTTGAGCACGCGCGTCATGTCGATCCAGCGCTCCATCCAGAAGGGCGAGGGCCGCGCCAGGGGGTCGGCGAGGAACATGAGCAGGATGCGCGTGTAGATGCCGATGTGCCAGTTGCCGACGGTGCCGATGGCGGAGAGGTACGTGCTGGGAGTGAAAGGGTGGTCAGCCAAAATCATGAACAGAAATACAGCAGCTTCTTCTAGGGGCTTCGTTCACGCACCAGTTGATCGCCGAGATGGACGGGTGGTTCGGCGGAAAGGTCTGCAGGTACCAGTTGGGCGGCTCGTAGGGCTCCCGGAAGCAGTCCCCCGGCAGGAACGACAGCGCCGGCCGCTTGAAGCCCGTGGCCAGCACGACCATGTCGACCTCGACCTCCTCGCGGTGGCCCGGCCCGCCCTTGGGGATGCCCTGCCCGCGGCGGTTGACGACGACGCCCTTGTCGGAGAACTTCTCGATGTCGCAGCGCACCCACTCGGCCTTGCCCTTGCGCAGCTTGTCGAGCACGTCCGAGTTGACCATGGGCGTGTCCATGAAGAGCCCCTGCTTCGGGGGCGGCGCGAGCTCCTTGAGGTCTCTGCCGTAGAAGAACGTGCGCAGCAGCGTCTCGGGGATCCACGACAGCAGCGTCTCCTGGCCTAAGATGTTGAGGGATAGCAGGGCGTCGACGACCAGGTTGCGCGGGATGATCCACTTCTCGCTGCGCGCCAGCACGTACGTCATGGCGGCGTCGGTCTTGTCGGCGAACTCGAGGGCCTCGACGGCGCTGGCGCCGCCGCCGATGATGGCGATGCGCTTTCCTTTTGCGGATTTCCTGCGGTGCGACCATTAGTCTCGTCCCGGCAAATGTTGGGGTTGAGCAGCAGCAAGGCGTAATTACCCCGTCAGCTCGCTCGAGTGGCAGATGTCCCCCTTGAACGCCTCCATGCCCTCAATGTGCGGCCGCTTCGGCTCGCCGCAGGTGCCGACCGCCGCGATCACGCCCTCGAACCGCCCGTTCTCCGGGCCGTTGACCACCCACCGGCCGCGGTCGTCCTGGTACACGCGCTCGACGGGCGTGTCGAAGCGCGTGTGCGCCTTGAGATGGTAGCGCTCCCACAGCTGCGTCACCTGCCCGACGATCTCCGCGCGGTTGGGGTACCCGCGCGACCAGCGCACCGACGGGTGGAACCGGTACATGGCGGCGTGGATCTGCAGGCCCGACGTGTCGTTGACCTGGCTCCAGATGCCGCCGAGGTGGTCGGGACCGCCGGCCTCGAAGAGCACGACGTCGAAGCCGTGGCCCACGCAGTGCGCCGCCGACGTGATGCCCGTGATTCCCGCGCCGATGATGGCCAGCTTGGGCCGGCCCAGCTTGCGGTGCGCATCGGGCGGGTTCGGCGACAGCGCCTTGTCGAGGAGGCGCTGCCACAGCTGGAAGCTCAAGGTGATGGGGTTCAGCGAGTAGCTGCTGTCGGATGCCATGTTGGGCGTACGGAAAGAGATGTCGAGCCAAAAGTAGCTCAATTGGCGAAGACGAAAGCAGAGCTGTCTCCAAGAGGCTGCGAAACAATCTCAGATAAACATGTCGAGCTTGTATGTGCCCCTTGCTGGGCGCCGTTGCTTTCCCGCAGATCCCGCTTACTAAGTGACGTCATTGATAATTTTTGGCGACATAACATGTGAGAGCGTGTAAGTCAGGTCCACAGAAAGCAGAATATGAGCACTAAAAGCTGCACAATTCAGGATAAAGGACCACCGTATGAGCGCATTTTTATGGAGCTGACATGGCACGACATCTGTGAAACCTAACAACGGCTCTGTCGCTGCTCGCCAGAGCATCTGAGGTGGCTACCACGGAGAAGAGGAATCCAATTCCAGCGGTCGACGAATACGGCAGAGATGGGGATGGCGACAGAGCAGAAGATAGAAAGCAGGCACAGAGTGTATTACTCTACTCAATTGCAGTCGAAAGGTGAAAGGACAAATGATTGCCGACGGCGCAGCTTTGCTCTGTGTTCGCTGCGGTGGCCTCCACGTTGACTCAAAATAACCTAGTCTTTCCACAAAGAGGAAGCCAATCCTGTTCTGTTCTTTTCTTTTCTATTTACGGAACATATTCCCCGCACGAACAAAGCTAACCAGGCCTAATCTATTCTCATTCTGAGAAGCAGGCGTGGAGTTGAAGTCGCTGTTGCGGTGGCCATGTATTTCGAGACAAGCCATGCCGTCATGTGTCTCCACTGATCTGAGGGGAACGTCAACGGCTCGCCACCGCGCAAACAGCCGTGCCAGAACGCCAAGGAACGTGGGCTCCCCTGACGGCTGTGTCTAGCCTCCTGTTGATTCTATATTACATAAAAATAGAGCATTCCAACAAGTTCGTACTTGTACATACCCCGATTTGTTCTGGTGCTGCAAAGTACCGTCCCTGGAAGGTCGGCCAGGTTTCCACATCGGGACGCATCGTGCGGATCGCGGACGTCATGAAGAATGCGTTCAAAGGTTGTGTGTGTAGCTTCATTGTAGACAAGCAAGGAGGCAGCCACTTGCCATTTCACTTGGCATCCTGATGATCTCATCCAAGACCGTTTCTGGCCATGTTCGTGCTGCTCGAATCATATATAAACAAAGTTTGGGTCGCCCCTTGGGAGGCTTTTGTTTTCTTCTCCATTGTCCTCAAGACACGAATAAACACCAAGACTCTACAAATCCTCACTTTTTGAACATCACTTCTCGAACATCACTTCTCTTTTTTACTTCTACAACGAAACATCCAACATGGGTCTCCTGCATCCCGATAACCGCGAATACGCCGCCGCCCAGGGCCCCCCTGTCGCCTCTGGTGCCATGCCCGTCCAGCAGCAGCCTGTTGCCGGCAACAACTACGGCGGCAACAATTACGGCGGCAGCCGACACAACGGAGGCGTTGCCGGCGGTGCTCCCATGAGCGCTGCCGCGGGCGTGAACGCCGGCACCCACATTCCGTCCACGCAGACCACCGCCACGGGCCCCGCCCCCAACACGGCTGGCCCCCACAGGTACGACATCCTGAACAAGCTGGACCCCAGCGTGGATAGCGACCTGTCCAAGGCCACCGCCGGTGGAGTCGGTGGGGTCGGTGGTGCCGGTGGTGCCGGTGGTGTCGGCGCCAACCGTCATCAGCAGCACCACGGCGTCTCGCCTGCCGTGGCCGCCGGCGTCGGTGCCGGCGCCGGTGCTGGCATGGCCCACCACCACAACCACCACGGCGCCAACGCCGCCTATAACAACAATGGCGGTCTCGGCGCGGCCGGCGCTGGCGGCGCCGGCGGCGGCATGGTGGGTGGTCACCACCACCATCACCTGCAGCCCGTGCCCGTGACGAACGCGTCCATGGCCTCGGGTCCCGCGCCCAACACGGCCGGGCCGCACAGCTCGGACCTGGCCAACCGCCTGGACCCGACGGTGGACAGCCACACGGGTCTGCGGAAGTAAAGGGCGTGATGGATCTGGCGGGGTAAACATTGCACGATCTGGAACGACGGCATGATTTTAGTCTTTTCAAATTGATACCAACATCTTTCAAACAGATTGAGAAAGTTCTTTTTTTTTCTGTATTCAATAGTCTTTTGCAATGCAATTCGTTTGATATCAAAACTGTGCGGCAGAGTGATGATTCTCATAATATGTTGGCTTCGTATCATGTCGTGTGGTGTCGTGGCATCTTGGTATATAAATGGTAGCCCTCAGATGAAGGCAAGCTGCTATGCCTCCTTCTTCCACAGATCGCGCCACATCTCCTTCAGGCCGTAGTGGGGCGCCTTGCTGTCGTGCACCCGCGCCGCGCCGGCGCCGCCCTCGCCCACAAACCGCTCCAGCATCCGCCGGCCCGCGGCCTCGCCCGCGTCGCC